>JAWNNL010000590.1:0-22195 GCA_035045005.1 Liodrosophila aerea | reverse complement strand
AATCCGAAAAGTGTCGTTTATCCATCGACCGCTGTTCACCTTTGATGTTTTCGAGAGCTTTTCAGTCATGAAACCATCGATACTATCGATTGTTATTTAAAAAAATCATTAAACCAAACTTCAGGTTACCCCTCTACCAAATCTTATAAAAATACGTAGCAGGTTTCGCACACTTAATAAAATTATTCTCTGTAAGTTTTCAATTATTCATTTCATTTATATTTAGAATATTTAAAAACATACAAATTCACTTTACTTCTTTATTAAAGAACTTTTTTATTAAAACCGAATAAGCTGAGAAGTCGTGTCAGGTGGATGGTCCTCCACGGCTTTATCCGACACCAACTTCGTCGTTACTGTAATGTTTCTTTATCTGAAATTTTGAAGAAATACCCACAAAAACTTTAGCAACTTGAAAAAAATACCGAAAAAAACCCGAAATAATCGATACAATCGATAGTGCCATCGATTCTTTTCCAGCTCTTCCATTTACCCCTACCCCAAACTAGTTTCATAATATAGGGATTCCTGAAAGTGATTTTGATTTGCTTTTGATTTGATTTTTGTGATTCACACAAGGGTGCAACGGGTCTCAACACCAACGTATAATCAAAATCAAAATGCAGCTTCGGAGTCGATTATGCTGCAAGTGTCACCGTCATTTCCGTACTTTCTGTGGTCACACACAAAATGTTGTATGGAGCAGCTGCGAACAGCTGATTGTCATAATCGAAATCAAATCAAAAGCAAATCGAAATAAGTTTCAGGAATCCCACTAATGCTGATGGTGTATGTGTACAAATTTATTAATATTATAAATAAAATTGAGTGCATAAATGATTATTTTTCTTATAAAACGCCAGCTGCTAATTTATATACAATATGAAAGATTTGACCACAAGGTAACTGACAAATATGTTGCGATCGATAAAAAAAATCTAAATGTTCATATTCAAATTTAGAGTCATTTGTATATGAGAATTTAGATTTTTTTTATCGATCGCAACATATTTATCAGTTACCTAGTGCAAATCTTCATATTGTATATAATTAGCAGCTGGTATTTATAAGAAAAATAATCATTTATGCACTCAATTTTATTTATAATATTAATAAATTTGTACACATACACCATCACATTAGTGGGATTCCTGAAACTTATTTCGATTTGCTTTTGATTTGATTTCGATTATGACAATCAGCTGTTCGCAGCTGCTCCATACAACATTTTGTGTGTGACCACAGAAAGTACGGAAATGACGGTCACACTTAGCATAATCAACTCCGAAGCTGATTTTGATTTTGATTATCTTGCTGTGAGACCGTTCACCCTTGTGTGAATCACAAAAATCAAATCAAAAGCAAATCAAAATCACTTTCAGGAATCCCTATATTATGTAGTTTGGGGTAGGGGTAAATGGAAGAGCTGGAAAAGAATCGATGGCACTATCGATTGTATCGATTATTTCGGGTTTTTTTCGGTATTTTTTTCAAGTTGCTAAAGTTTTTGTGGATATTTCTTCAAAATTTCAGATAAAGAAACATTACAGTAACGACGAAGTTGGTGTCGGATAAAGCCGTGGAGGCCACCACCTGACACGACTTCTCAGCTTATTGGTTTAAAAAAGTTCTTTAATAAAGAAGTAAAGTCAATTTGTATGTTTTTAAATATTCTAAATATAAATGAAATGAATAATTGAAAACTTACAGAGAATAATTTTATTAAGTGTGCGAAATCTACTATGTATTTTTATAAGATTTGGTAGAGGGGTAACCTAAGTTTGGTTTAATCATTTTTTTAAATAACAATCGATAGTATCGATGGTTTCATCTGAAAACTATCGAAAACATCAAAGGTGACCACCATCGATTCTTTTCCAGCTTTAGTAACTGGTAAAGCAGCTGATTTATTCCGGGGTGTATGGATAAACGACACTTTTCGGATTTCTTGCGCTTGCACAAGTGAAATATATCTAAAAAAAAATAAAAAACTCGGAAAGCTACAGTCGGATTCAACCGACAGTAGGAGACCCTGTAATTTCCTTCGCACAGACGCATGACAAACACACACATATGTACATTAAGTGCATGCTCGCTGCTCCCCCTTGCCTAGTATGGGAACTTTAATCTCGAATATCTTCAATGTTTATTATCCGATTGAGCTACAATTCACAGCACAGATAAAGGTTATCATAAGATTATTGTATGCCAAATTACAAATCACAATCTTTAAAATTGTGGCTGTGGTGATTTTTGGGGGAGGGGGAGAGGTATCAAAAATCTAACACAAACTTGATCTGCTTGCACTATAACGATGTCTCCAGCTCTTACAGTTTACGAGATATAGGTGTTCATACAGACAGACGGACATAGCTAGATCGACTCAGCTCGTCGTCCTGATCAAGAATATAAATACTTTGTGGGGTCTGCCACGCCTTCTTCTGCCTGTTACTTACATTTCTGAGTTGCACGAACCTAATAGACCTAATAAAGTACAGGGTCTAATGACTGCCGTTGAATTCGAAATGTAAATTTGAAAAGTATTTCAACTTACTGTTGGATATAAGCCACGTATGGAGCAATCAGCCTGTGAGCTTTGAACACAACCAGAGTCATCATTCCGTATGCAACATGCCGTTTCTCTTTCGTGTCTTCTGGTTTTCGTGAGAACCTCCATGATCTTGACATCGCGTCGCATGCAGGCCGCGAACTTTGCGCCTATGTGAACGAGATCGTTGTTGCGCGGACCAATCCAGAGATTGCGCTGCTCCACATGCTGCACAGTCTGCAGACTCAGGCTGGTGACCAGAACTTGACCGGTCTTCTGTTCGGCACCAAACCCGATCGGGGCAATGCCGTAGCAAATGATCGAGAGAAATAGAACCACAATTTGCACGGTGTTGATCCAGTAGGTAAAGAAGGGACGATGATCGGTGCGATCGTCGAGATCATTGATTGAAAAGTACTTAATATGCTGCATATGCGGACGTCTGGAATTCTCGAGTACACCATCCAGTAGCTGAGCCGTTATGCGTATGCCTCGATTAGCGGCCGAAGTTGTGGAATTGGATGTACGTAATGCGGACTGTATATGTCCCGAATTAGCAACATGATTCAAATGAGTTGCCTGAGTACCACACAGATTGATGTCACTGCTGCCAGACAGAGCCGATGTGCGCCAGCCATTGTGATGCCTCTCAGACATGTATACGCCGTCCACGGAGACAGCGACACCTACACCTACACCTACACCTAATCCCAAAGCCAATCCGTTTGTTGTCTGCTGTTTATTTGCCTCATCACTCGAGGCAACTGAACCATCACTAGGGTTGTCAAAGAACACCTCGTCTTCTATGAGCGATGCCAAGCTATTGGCAATGCTTAGATTGCATTCAGCATCTATATCCATGTGCTGATGTTGTTGTTGTTGCTCACCCGAGGAGGAGTGCTCGCCTTGGCCGTAGTGCACGTGGATGGGCGCAAAGCTGCGTGACCATTGGCGTTGGCATCGTCTGTTTACCAACCCTCTGGACGATGTATTGCCATACGCAGTTGGCATCTTATTGAATATGTTGATCAAGTAGCTGACGCTGGCCATAAGCATGTGGGCCACCGATGGCTTGCGCTCCACAAATTCACCTTCATTAAAGTCGTTGGAGAGACAACGACGCCATCTGCATGCCGAGTGCTGTGCTGGCAATATATCCGGACGATCTGTTGCCTCGGTTGCAATGTTTCTAATCTCCAGTGCGCTCGGCACTTGATATTCTAATTCCGAGTCCGAGTTGGACTTTAGTGGACCAAACCGTCGGATGGCCAATCTCTTGTGTCTGCCATGCCAGAGAGCAAAGTCGGCAGCTTCGCTGCTAGACTCAACCCCAAAGAATTGCGATAGTTCGCGTCTCATATAAATCCCGAGACGTTTCTTACATGAATAACGCAGTTGTTGCTGCTGCTGCTGCTGCTGTTGTTGCTGCTGCTGTTGCTGTTGCTGCTGCTGTTGGTGTTGATGCTGCAGTGCTTGACGCTGCTGTTGCTGCGATGCCACAAACAACTGTTGCCGTTGAAATGTCAGAGTGTGTTCTTGCTGCTGCAATTCTGCGCCAGAAATGGAAGCTGACATCATTGTCGTCACCTCTGGCTTCTCGTTCTGTTGGCTCTGTGGTTCAGGCAACTGTTGGTCCTGCTGTTGCTTTGCTGCCACTAGGGTAAGAGGCAGTGGTATGGCAGTATGTGCTGGAACTGCTACGGGCACTGGACTAATCGGACCAGTCGTCTGTGTTGTCTGATGCACGCCAGTGGTTCGCCGTGCTGTATTGCAATGCAAGCATGTGGTAGGACTGTCCTGCACCTGACTTGGACGCTGACTAACAGCGGGTAGAATGACCATTAAAGAGGCCGAGTCGTCCTGCTGCTGCTTGTTGTTGCAAACTGCAAGATTCTTGCCTGGGGAACATACGCTTGCAGCTGTGGTTGAGAACGCAGTTTGGCCAGCTGCTGCTGGCGATGATGACACAGGACAAGGGCAGCCTGGTGAGCTACTGCTATTGAGATTGTAAGTTTGAGCGCATTTCGTAGCTGTTTCCTCGCCTGTAAGATGACAGCACTTGGCACGATAGTTATACGGCAACGGCATGTTTACGTACTGCTGCGGCATCGGCAGGGGTACAGGATGAGTGGGAGTGGCAATGTCCGTATAGACATCTGTAGCCGGAGGAGGCGTCGGCACGTAACGCTTAACTGGTGTATGAACTGCGGAGCCCAAGAACCCACCATATGCATTGCACGGCATTTTAGCTGGTGGCAAGAAGTAACGACCGTTGGAGCTATTTAGGGCTCCTGATGGCGATAGATTTATAGCCAATTTCTGGCCCGGCTCCCTAAAGCGCTCTAAACGATATTTCTGTTGCTGCTGTTGTTGCTGATATTGGTTATATTTATTCTGCTGCTTGGAAGAGCTGCTGGTGTTATCAACCAAGGTGCACAGCTGGGACTGAGTGCTGCCCGAGTTGGAGTTGTTAGTGCACAACGATGAGCTGGAGTTGGACGATGACAGGGGGTAGACCTGGGCACTAATATGTGCTTGGTGCGGATGACTATGACCATGAACATGACCGTGACCAAGACCTGGTGCATGAGCATAAATATGAGGTCCGTGAACATGATGAAAATGACTCAAGTTTAGCTGCTGAATTTGATTTGACTTTATCTCATTAGTTGGAGCCGGTGATGGCGGTGGAAGAGGCAGTGTCAGGGGCAGGCAGGCTCCATTTACAAACACGTCATCAAACTTATCCAGAGGAGCGATTGTTAGCTTCGACGACTGCGGTAGGAATATCTCATTCGGGTGTGGACTAAATCGTCCTGCCAACACACCCCCACCCCCACCATCTTCTGATCCACCTTCTGCCATATCGGGTTCATTTGGCTTCATTTGTTGATGATAATTTAGCGATTTCCTTCGACCAGACGACAATGCGGCAGCATTTGCTTTGCACTCCACATTGATGCTAATACCAGTATCATTTCTCTGCCGCTGATTCGGGAGACTATTTGGCGGGTCACTTCCAAGAGTATTCATTTTTTTCCTTTCTGCTGTTCATTCAATGCCTCTGTCGGGGACTATAGAAATAAACGATATTTAGTGTTTCATAGTTTAAACAATACCCTAATATGTACATAGATATGTATGTTTAATGTACATATGTGTATGTAACACAAGTGTGGCACTTCTCTCCTACCTTATGTTCATTGTTGTATTTGTTGCTGTTGTTATCAACAGTATCACTCAGTTGCGAAAAAAATCAAAATGAAATAATACTAGGTTTCCACTTACGTCGTTCTACATAACCACTTCTTATGCAGAGATTGTCTAAAGTACATACACACATAGTTATGTATGTACTTAAAATTGCAACTTTTGAGTTTTAAGAGGCTTATACATACATATGTATGAACTTAATAAAAGACAACGAAAATACATATGTATTACATTGTAGTTGACATCACAGTATATTGTAAAACTATAGGACTGTTTAGTATAATTAATTTTCCACTCACATCACTGCTCTACATGCTTTACTCTAAGAAAATATCTTTTCTGACCCTACATACTATGTATATGTACATACATAGCAGAACTCTGTTTTATTGATTTTTTCACGAGTAGATAGTTCATTTTGCTTGGCCAAACTCACTTTATTTCGGTGTCATTTCATTTCGTTTTAAGTTTGTTGCTTCTCTTTGAGTAATTCATAAACAATAAACTTTGGTATCATTTCAAATCATTTTCCGTAAGTAACGAGCAGAAATATTCAAATCTGATTGAGCTCACATATACAGTGCTATACTTGTATTCGTATTTATATGAAAATGCATACATGCGTATATATGTGTGTAGGAAAGTACAACAGGATTTACTGTTATGGTTGCCACGCTTGGCGTTTTACACTAAAATTGGTGCTTTATTTTTGTGTTGGTGCAAGGGCATTATTTTTTGTTATTTTAGCTCCTTAGGTTGTTTCCTAAGGACCAAAAATGGTCTTGAGATAAAATAGCATAGCTATGTATATAATATAATTGAAGACTTTTTCTTTTGTTGGGTGTTATTCGCTAGAAAGGTATCATAAAAATGCATCATACATTAAACAAATTTAGCTGATGGAAATATTATTAAAACATCAACAGTAAGGCAATTATAGTGACATGCTGTCACAAAAAGTACAAATGTGCTTAGAGTGTTGTTTTTTTTTTTTTTTTTTTCATTTTCCTACCACATAATGTATCATTGTCGTTCACCACAACTGATTAGTACTTTCGCGCTTCTATTCCTGATCTTCCCATTGCTCTACGATCGATGCAACTTGCTTTATTAACTATTTCCGATACAACCAACAACAGATCCTTGGGTCAAACTTATATTAAAGGATTTATCGTTATACAAATTACTGTTTTATTTATACCGATGCTGTATTATTTAAATAATAAATCCAGCACGCAGAAAGACGGAGAATAAACGAAATTGTTAATAAGTTCGCGCGGGCCTTTGAAACAACAGTGTGACCACACAAATTATAAGTAAAAGACAAACATATCGGGCTAAAAAGTTAGTTAATAAGGGTCACACTTCTATTGGGGTGTTTTCAAAATGTTAAACATAAAAAATTGAAGCGCACAAATACTTCAATGTACACTAGTCGGCATAATTATTTTGACGAAAAGCAAATGGTGCAATTTTGTATGTAACTTTACAACGGTTTAATATAACTCAATGATTTTTTTTTCTGTTTTACTTAGCACTTATACAAACTTAAAAATAATGAAATAAACATTTTGTCATATGAACTTGAAAAAATGAAAATTAAAGTAATTTTCATGTGGTGGCATAAGTATTTTGACAAGTACTTTTTTATATAAATAAAAAAGCTGAAACTTAAAAAAATAAGGGGAAAACAAAAGAATTTAGTAAAATATATAATTTTCTTTGGTTTCAATAACTTTTTGCAGGCGTCGCGGTACTGAATCGATTCAATTTTGGATGATCTCTGGAGATATCCCTTTCCAAAGGGAAGTGATCTCAGAAATTGTCTCCTCTCTGATTTTATTCAGCGATACTGTTCTTTTCCGTTTCATAAGAGACCAGACGTTTTCAATTATATATAAATCCGAACTTTGAGGTGGCCAGTCCAAAGTGGTAACACCACTATCCTTCAGAAATGTGGTTATCATCTTGGCTTTGTGGCATGGGGCGTTATCCTGTTGCAGGATAAAGGATTGTCCAATATGCCTGCCTCCAGGAGTAAAGGCATTATCATTTAAAACCGATAAATATTGGCCTTGGTTCATAGAACCATTGACAGGAACGAAGTCACCCCGTTCATTATACGCCACACATCCCCAGAACATCACAGAGCCACCACCATGGGTTTTTTGCATAGAACCATTGGCGATCTTACAAAAAATTAATTTTTTGATGAATTGTACTCAAAGGAGCTTTCATCTGTCCATAGAACGCTTTTCCAAAACTCCTTTGGCTTATGGAGATGTTCCTTTGCGAAAGCCACTCTTTTAAGCTTGTTTGCTTTTGCTATAAATGGACGTCCTTGGCTTTATAAGTCTTAAAATTACATTTTTTAATCGTCGACGGACTGTGCGCTCACTAATTGGGGTCTTGGCTGTCAAATTAAATTGATCTGCAGCAGATTGAGGCTTCAGAAAAACATTTTTTTTTAATTCCCGTACAAGGACTCGGTCGTCACTGGGCTCAGTTTTGCGCTTAGCACCTGATCGTGTTAAATTACGCATGTCATTATGCTTTTTAAACTTTTTAATTTGGTAGTGCATAGTTTGGTAACCAAACTTAGCTCAGCCGTTTTACCCATGTCATTCAATCATTTTTAATTACCTTCTATTTTAATAACAACGTTTAATATTGATCAAAGTTAAAAACAAAAGTTGTTTGATTCTCGCGTACACAAAAAAGTGAAAATATTTCCATACAGATGCTGTCAAAATACTTATGCCATGCAAAAAACCTTAGTCTGCATGCATTCTTATCAGCACAAAGAGAATGCAAAATGTAAACGAAATAAAATTTGGCATGTACATAGATAAAAATATATTCTTTGTTTTGCGCCTCATTTTCGCACCGTTATTTGGCGATTTCAAGTACCGCTAAGTTCAATAGTCAAAAAGAGGTTACGTCAAAATACTTATGCCGACTAGTGTATATGCGTACATCTTAAATATTGGTAAATATTTGTTATAGCAGCGTAACTTCGATTAAAAAAAAAACATAGACAAACAAACATAGCTTAATTTATCATGAATTATGATGAAAGAATTATCTTGCGGAATAGCTTAGTTTCGCAAGCGGTGTGTAAATTGAATTTAATGAAAATAGCGTCGAAGGCGAAACATTTTTTTAAAAAATAAAATTACGCGCCTGTTTTAAGCTATTAAAACTAATCTCATCGAATTTAATATCTTCAACTATAACATTATTCTTTCGAATACTTTCCTTGAAAGGGCATTGCATCTTCTTGCGTTTTGCGAGCTTCCTGCTCGTAGTGCCCCAGCAACGAAACAAAGAGGAATCAGGAATCAAAACCAACCTTGGTTGGTTTTACGTGCCACAGACACATGTTCGAGCTGTTTTCAAAATCTATATCATTATCTGTTGAGGTTTGCTCAATTTCAGCAATATAATACTTATTATGGATAGGAAGTGTAACTGTATTAGAATCGTCATTAAATTTCCAATATATTTAAATAAACTTATTTTAAACTTATAAATGAATTTAACATTACAAAATCTCTATTAAATTAGGAGTGCAATATGTCATTTGATGTTAATGTGCAAATTCGTCTCAAACACTGGAGTTGCCACCTAGTTTTGGAATAATTTACAATTATTCGGAGTCTAGAATACGTCATTTTATTTTGCTGCTTTTCATATTAAACGAACATAGAGAAATTGTAAATAAAGTTAACATAATTCCAGCCGTCATCAGTGAATTGTGTAGTGTATATATGAAAAAAAAATTACCGCTTCACACCTTTTTTCTATTGAGTGGCAACGTGTACTGCTTGTGATATGTGTGAATGAAAGTCGAAGAAGAGCACAAAGATAAAAGGCGCCAAAATGTAGGTTTCATAAAAGATTTATGGACATGTACTTGGATATTGCTATAGGATTCTGTCGTGGAGACAGAGCTGCAGTATCGACTGCTTAAATTTAAACTGGGTGATTCAGATACCAAGAGGCGGTGGCCCTTGAATTTAGTGCTGGACTAAGCAACAGCAGGAAGGCTGCTTCTGTTGAGCTGGCGTCTCTTGTTGCTAGTGTTGTCTAAATATTGCTCACTTGGGTGAACATGTTCCCTAGTTCTTTTTCGAGGAGGCAATGTATCTTAATCCTCTGTGCTTTTTTTTGTTGTTTTTTTTTTTTTTAAAGCTTGGATTTATTTATTGGATCTTCTCTTTAAGAGTCTAACAATAAGGTAGCAAATCTTAAAATAAAACATTATCTAACAGTTTAATTTTAACTGAATAGAGATTACGTGGACCTAATAATTAGCAGTGGATGGGAAGTCGTTGCGGCGAAGACGAGAGCTGCTGGAAACTTGCGTGAGCGCTCTCGCGAGATGATTTGGATGTACTGATAACCTGTTGTGGTACTTTGTTGTGATTTCTGCTATCTCTTCTCTGACGAGTGGTATGTGAAGATCCTTGTGAATGTTATCATTCCGAACGTACCACGGTGCCCCGGTGATGGTTCTGAGAATTTTTGATTGAGTTCTTTGCATTATATCCACACTGCTGTTGCTAGCATTCCCCCACAACTGAGAGCCGTACATCCAGATTGGTTTCAAGACGGTGTTGTATAGAAGGACCTTATAATCCAAACTAAGGGGCGAACGGCTATTGATAAGCCAGTGAAGGGTGTTGGCTTTGAGCTTGAGGTGTGTTCTTTTGGCTTCAATGTGGCTGCGCCAAGTAAGACGTCTATCGAGATGAACGCCAAGATATGTTACTTCATTTGCTATCGGAACCGCAGTGTTGTTTAGAGTAAGTGGAGGGCAGACTTGCATGTTGAGTGTAAACGTTACGTGTTTGCATTTTTGTTCGTTAATTTTGATTCGCCAGTCGGATAGCCATTTCTCTACTGCCACCAGGTGTGTGGCAAGTTGCGCCGTTGCTTGCTTGGGGCATCTCGAGCGGCTTAGGATCGCTGTGTCATCAGCAAAGGTGGATGTGGTCAGATGTCTGCTCGTTGGGATGTCCGCAGTGAAGATAAGGTAGAGTATAGGTCCTAGCACGCTACCTTGGGGAACTCCGGCTTTGATGGTGTAGTCGTCGGACATGGCAGCATTACATCTTACTGAGAATTTCCTGTTGTAAAGGTATGACTTCAGAAGTTTGTGAGTGTTGGTTGGGAGCATTTCTGTAATTTTGTGCATTAAACCTTCTAACCATACTCTGTCGAAGGCTTGTGATATGTCCAGAAATATCGCAGTGCAGTACTCCCTTTGTTCGAATGCGTTCCGGATTTCGGATGCTATGCGGTTGACTTGCTCTATGGTTCCATGTTTTTCTCGAAAGCCGAATTGATGAGTCGGTATTTTGTTGTGTGTTCTGAGATGTGGGGTAATGTGAGCCAAGAGGCATTTTTCGAAGAGTTTTGACAGACACGTTAGTAGACTAATTGGTCTATATGATGAAGCAATTGTGCGGTCTTTGCCAGGTTTTGGTATCATTATAATGATCGACTTTTTCCATCTCTCTGGGAAGTGTCCATGTCTCGTTATTGCATTGAAGAGTTGGCAAATCGCTCGAACGGCACAGAATGGAAGTTCGATAATCATTTTTGGTGATATTAGGTCGCATCCTGGAGATTTGTTTGGGTTGAGTTGTTCGTTTATGATTTTGAGTAACTCGTGTGGCCTAAATACTATTGGCTCATACGTAGATGTGTCGGTATCTGGTGTTGCAGGCAGAGAGATCCCATTTGAAGTTGTATTGGGCTGAAATACATTTTGAAGATGTTCTGCAAAACTATTGGCTCTTTCTCCGTCGCTACGCGCCCAGTTGCCTGTGGATGTCCTTATTGGCATTGCAGATTCGATTGGTGCGCTGAGTGATGAGTGGGCTCTCCAAAGTGGGAATTTGGAGCTCATTGGGGATAACTGCTCTATGTATTGTTTTTGGGACCTTACTTCTTCATGACGTAATGCAGCTGAGAGCCTACGTGTAGCGTCTTTTAAGCGTTGTTTTGCAGATGGTGATCTGTTGGATTGCCATTCTCGCCTTGAGCGTCGCTTTGCTAGAACAAGCTGCTCAATTTCAACGTTCGTGTGTCTATGGTTGTACGACACTTTATGAGTTTGTGGAGTTGACATGCGTGCTGCTGCGACCAAGACGGATTCAAGAGTGTTTGTGGAAAGGTTGATGTCAGCTTCGCCGTTCAAGCGTGGATTCAACTCAATATGCGAACTTACATATTTTTTGTATTTAAGCCAGTTGGTTTTGTTCGTTGTTAGTCTGAATGGTTTGTCGACCGCAGATGGATGTTGATTTAGTTGAAGGAGTACAGGCGAGTGATCAGACGATAGGTCTGGTAAGGAGTTGGCGCTTATCAGGTTGCGTGGAATGTTTTTTGTGACTGCAAAGTCTATTAAGTCTGGCAGTTTTCTGGGATCTGATGGCCAATATGTGGGTGTCCCAGGTGACACATAGTCTAGTTTGTTGCCTGGTTTAATTATTGCATTGTACAATTGCCTTCCCTTTGGAGTCACAAGTCGAGATCCCCAGTGTGTATGCTTGGCGTTATAGTCTCCTGCTGCTATAAATTGTTCACTCAGGGAGTTGAAATAGTCCATGAATTGGGACTCGGATATTGTAAACCGTGGAGGACAGTATACGGCGGCGAGTGTTAAAGATCGGTAGTCCATTTGTACGTTTATAGAGGTAGCTTGCATGTAGTTAGTGGCGAAGCTATTGTGGAAGCTGTGCTTGATGCGATTTCTAATCAGAATCCCCGTACCTCCGTGTGCTTTCCCGTCTGGATGATTCGTGTTGTAGAATAAGTAGCCTCGAATTTGAAAATTATATTTGTTTGTAAGATGAGTTTCAGCGAGCAGCATTACATCGATGTGATTATTAATAAGGAATTGAGTTATCTCAAGTTTGTGCTGTGAGACGCCGTTGGCGTTCCACAGTGATATACGGAGTGGAGCCATTGATTACTTAGTCTGTTTTTGAGCAACAAGCAGCTCGATCAAAATGTTCTGATTTCTCATAAGATCTTGTAGAGTAGTCTGCATGAATGACATGAATTCCATCATACTTTGTTGAAGATTGTATATCATTGTTTCAATTTTACTCAAAGACTGTTCTCCATGATGCGAAACTGACGAACGTAGCTTGGTGGGAGCGGTACTTTCCAGACCCAATTTTAGGGCAGATGCAAAGCTTGTGGGTTTGTTGGTGAACTCATTATTAGATAAAGATTTATCAGCTGTAGGGGGGAAGACATCACGCGTAGATTTCATAGGTGTTAAATGTGGGCGAGCTGTGGTCACTCTTTGGTATGTTCGACTTTTCAGTTCCTTGTAGACTGGACAGCCCCTGTAGTTAGCCGTATGGTTACCTCCACAGTTTCCACACTTTCTGCTGCTGGGATCCTCTTTATTTTTTGGGCATTTGTGGGAGTCATGAAGGTCTCCACAAGCAACGCATACTGGACGGAGTAGGCAATAAGACCTTGTGTGGCCATATTCCTGGCAATTATTACACTGCACCGGCCCAATTCTTTTGTGCGGCTCTTCTACAGTTATTCTGCGGTGTAGTAGGAACTGGAGAGTGAAAATTGGATGAACTTCATTTTTTTTCAGAGGCTTGGTTTTGGTTTCAGGTTCAAGTTCTACCTTGAAGAGAGGTTGAGGCTTTCTTTCTCTATTCAAAATATTAAAAACATTTTTTACATTAAAACCTTTCTCCTTCAGTGCGTTAGAAACTTCAGCTGGTGTTACTTCCGGCTCAATGCCTTTGAGTACTGCTTGCTGGCCTTTGCTGCTTTTTAGTTGGTACGTGTAGAAGTTTTTATTATTGTCGCTTAAATACTTCGACAAAATTCTATAGTTTGCTTCCGAGTTAGTCTGAACTTTTGTTTCGTGAATATTTCCCTTTGTTAAGGGAATTATGTGGAAATTGTCTGGTCCGACTAGGTTCAGTATCGAGTTTACGAGAGCGTTAGAACTTTTCTCTCGAATGTAAATCGGCGGCGGCTTGGGCTTTTTGTTATCCCCTACGATTTCTTCGGTCGGTGTATCGTTGGATTTGTCTGCCAGAATAGCAAATCTGTTTGCTTCTATGGGGTTCTCTGTTGTGGATTGTTTTGGGGTGCCGCGAGATAGTTTAGCAGAATTACCAGATCTAGAATTCTGCGGGCTAAGCTTACGTTTTATTTGTATGTAGCGATCCATACCTGTCTGTACGGTCGAACGTTGTTTTGAGGAGAGCGCGCTGGTGTAAGGTTCTGCAATAATTGATTGCACAGCAGATTCCGTTATTACTGTAGATGGCATTGCGGAAGCAGTCGATGCTATTGTAGTTGTTGTAGAATTTGCTGTCACAGTTACTAGTGACGTAACTGTGCTGGTGACCGTGGCCAAGCAGGTTGGCATGAGGGAGGGGTATAGGGTTTTATCCACCAAGAGCGCCGGGGAGCATGAGCGCGCTCTGTCTTGCGATGTTGGGTTGAGTTTTGAATTCGAGCTTGGGGTCATTGATCGCGGTTGATTAGTTTTTGTTGGGTGTGCGGTCGCAGTGTTTAGCGTTGACACGACAGTATGGTATGCGTTGTTACGTTGCAGAGAGAGCCGACGCTCGTCTTGCTGACGTTGGAGCACCGTATGAGTGTCGAATTCACTCATAGCTTAATGTTTTGGGTTTTATTGTTAATAATTTGTTTACTCTGAGAGTACGAAATGCATCGCACTAAGCGTCTTTTCGCTAAATGTGTGTTAATGTGTAGAACTTGCACTTCACTATAATTTAACAAACGAAAATTCCACTGACTGGGCAACTTTTCGACAGGCAGCGTAAGAGCGACCGAAGACTTCGACGGCTGAACTACTACCATCCTCTGTGTTTGCTGATCTTTTTAGACCCTGTACTTTAAAAAAGTACAAAAGGGTCTATTAAGATTGTGCAAGTACGTAATGTATGTAACAGGCAGAAGGAGGCATGGCAGACCCCACAAAGTATATATATTCTTGATCAGGACGACGAGCTGAGTCGATATAGCCATGTCCGTCTGTCCGTCTGTATGAACACCTAGATCTCGTAAACTGTAAGAGCTAGAGACATCGTATTTGGCAGTTAGATGCCCCTATAGTGCAAGCAGATCAAGTTTCTGTTAGATTTTTTATACCTCCACCATAAAAAATGTTCCAATAAGATACGATCCTAGCAATGAGCTGGCATCCCCAGCAATGATATCGAATATCGCTCCAAATATCAATGTTCTCGCACGCACGAATTCACTTGTTGTTGTTGCTCGCACAAAATTTTGTATGGAACAACTGCGAACAGCTGATTGTCATAATCAAAATCAAATCAAAATCAGTTTCAGAAATCCCTATATTAATTTATTAAATAAATACAATGCATTTTTTCAATCGGGGTATGACAAATTAATTTTAAAAGATGAGTAAATAAAATAAAAAATATCGTGGAGGTTTTCCATTTACTTTTTAATTTACTGCCTAAAATTACAGTGAGATAATTCACATGAAATAAGTGGAAGTGAAAACTGGACAACCAAAATTTAACGGATTGAAAAGAAAATGCATAAAATAAGTGAAAGTGAAAACCGGAGCATGCCCGATATACTTATTTTTATTCACGTGGTCAGTTTGCACAATTGGTGCAGCTCACTTTTCACTTTGTTTGCTACTAAAATATTCCTTACTCTTTGCTTATTGCTTGCGTTTTACGCCAAATTTTGCACGTCATGTCTTGCCATAACTCATCAACAGAGCACAGAGTAAAGCAGGCCATCCTCGTTCGAATTTGTTCGGCGAACATTTGGTCCTCGCTGTGTTCGCCTGAACAAGCTCGACAGTGGATGGGAATGTTGGCGCGAACATCATTTTTAAACCAATTTTCTTGCGCAAACTCGCTGCTGGCAAATGAAATTCTTGCTCGCCGAACAAATTCGAACGTGGATGGCATGCTTAACTGAGCAAAATAGAACAATTAGGAAAGAACATGTTCACTTGTTCAGTTTAGTGAGGAGCTCATTTTTTTCACTCACTCACCCAGTGGCGCAAATGTGACCCACAGAATGCATTCCGTGGGTCCCACTTTGGTACGAGCCTAGGCTCAAAAGTTGCCCTCGACTTGCATTACTTTTACATTGCGATAGCCGTTTTTCGTACCACAGAGGCCTCTGAGTAGGCTACCAAGTGGACCGATTAAAGGGGAAACGAGCGTCGGGTTAGAACCACGACTCCGTAAGAAAATAAGAAAAAAGTAATGCAGTGAGTGACAACACTGGCCACTAGCTGCATTACAAAAGGTCTCTATCCCATTGGATTACCCCGTGTTATGCCCAGTAATGCAGATAATATTAGCATTTGCATTTATCCTAATAAAATAAGAAAAGAAAATACATAAATGGTTTTTAATTTTTATTTTTATAAATATTATAATTATTTTATATGAATGTTAAATGAACAATGTGCAATGGTTGCAATTATTAAATGAAATGGAAAGTTTATTTCTGGATTGCCACTGGAACTACCGCCGGATGTCCAATCTCCATTGTAGGGGTTTCTACAGCATCCATTGCGCAGCGTATCTATATCATATAGTAAAAAAAAACAAGGATTATTATAATGTTTATTTATAATATAATATCAATATAAAATGACTTACTTGCTTTTAATTTCTTTACGCACTTTCAACACGCGGTGTGTTCCAATTCACAATGCAATTAAAACTGACGTGAGCCAAAGGAACGACGAAACAAAAAGGCAACCAAAAAACGGATTAAAAATCGAAAATAGTCAAAATCAGAAACAACAAATAAACCCACAAAAAAGACAGAGATGGCGCTATATTGCTTGCGACGAACGCAGGCAAAGGACAAAGCATAGCAAAGCCGAACACTTCCCCATGCACGAAACAACGAATAGGCAAAAAAAAACGTGCATTACTGCTGCGTGACAAAAGACAAAGCCCGATGGTGCATTCCATGTATAGGGCTCAGTGTATGTTTTGTGGGTACCCTTGATTTTCTATTGCGCCACTGGGTACTTGTGGCTGAAGAGAACGCAACGATGCAGCAGATATCGAAGGACCTGCGCGAATTAAACACAACCACAAAGTCGAGCGTGGAGGCGATTCTTTCCATGGGGCCACGCATGTGCGAACTGATGCAAAGCCAGCTGGAGGAGAGGCAGCGACATACACTTATAGAAGAAATACTAAATAAGCAAAATTAATACAATAAATGAAATAAAATAGTATCACTAAGCATACAATATGCATAGAGGCGTAAAACAAAAAGCGATCCCAACATATTAGATCGAACATCGATGTTATCAACATTGCCCGTGCCATTTCAGACTTGTGAGTCTCAGCGCAGAAAGAGAGACTACGATATGTGTGAGTGTTTGTTAGCGTGTGTTTGTGCAAAGGAAAGTACAGGGTCTCCTACCATGTCGGTTGCGTCGGACTGTAGCTTTTTTTTTTATCATGAATTATGGTGAAAGCTTTATCTTGCGGAAACGCTGCGTCGCTATCAAATTGTCTGTATATATGTGTGTGTGTGTGTGTGTGTCTGTTGATGAGAATTGTGACCATTTGCAAGTGAAAAATTTATGTAAAAAGTTAAACTACAACGATTTTTCTGGACTAAATTAAGCTTTTCTGCAAGGTAATTCTCTCATCATAATTCTTGATAGATCAAGTCATATTTATGTTTTTTTTTTTTAAATCGGAGTTACGCCGCTATAACTGATATTTACCTAATTTATAACTAGGAACCTCAACTCAAATGAGCGTGTGTGAATTGATCACAGCTGTGGCTTTTCGTATTACGAAAGAAGTGGGAAACTTAGAAATGCATCTGAACATGGGTCGTATTACCGAGGATTGTCGCCCGACCGACCCATATATACATAGGTAGAAGATGTGTGGCTCGACTCCTATATATAATATGTACATACTGCGTTCTCAAGTGAATGGTAGTAATTTCCAAAATGTACGAAAATAAAATAAAACTACTAATAGTCTCTTCAATATAATCAGTGGTACTAACTCCAGTACCTCTATCAAGTGTTTACTTCTTCATCATCTCTCCCGTATAGAAATGTTGTAATTTAAGCATTCAATTATTAATTGTAATTGTTATTGTCTATATATCTAGCGTGTATGTATCATGTTATAGTAAATTAGATTTGATGTTTGCGATCTAACGGGTTTTCCGCACGTTATGCGGTGCACACCTGCCGAACATACTCCTTAACGCCTAAAGTATATTTACGTTCGACTGACGACTGGGTACTTAATCTGAGTAAATATTCAACGACTTGTTGCTACGCTACATTATCAGGGATGGGCCCATTTTAATTTATTTTGTACTTTTTTATACAGGAGAAGTAAATATATATTTAATTATTTAAGTTATATGATGAATTCACTATGATTAATGCGTTCGTTTAATAGTTTAACAATTTATAAACATTTACTTATGCGTAGTTATTTAATACATTGCCTTAAAATTGAAATACAACTTAGTTGATTACAATAAAATTAATAATATATTAGCATTAGCATTAGCATTAGCATTAAAAAAATATTATTGATCCTCCCATTCATTATTAGTTGCGTTATTTAATCGATTGTTCGCACAGATATTGCCTAAATCACAATCGTCCAGAAATTCCACGTGTGTAAAAGGAAAATGGCCCTTGCGTCCGTTCAACTCGCCTTCCCATTGTCCATTTATGTTTGTTTTGGTTACCTTTATGATGTCCCCCACATCCAGTTTAAGAGCGGTCTTGTCATAGGCGTTGGGAACTCGTGACTGTTTGACACGGGCTCGAGCTGGCAGTTTGCGCTGAAGACAGATTTAAGAACAAGAAAAAAGGGTTGATAATTGCATCAACTTGATTGAATTGATTACTAGATTCAAATTTCACTTATCACACACATTCAAGTCAGTCCTTTTTAAAGTGCTGAATTGGCTGGATGACACGGAAGGTGGGTCGCCACACAGCACGTTTGAACGGGCATTGCAAGCACTGTTATTGAGTGAGGTCGATGAATCCATGCATGCGTCGTCTTCCATAGAGTTATCATACTGAAAGTAAATAGGAATACACTATATGTACTTTCGACCAATATATTCGATTCGATTTGTGATTTCAGTACAGAAATTCGAAATATCAACATGCATTAACACTAATCGTAATCAAAAATCACGCATACGCCCTAGTGGCCGCGTACGCTGTGGTTTCCCCCCTCCCCTAGTCAAATGCCTAGTACTGAAAATTGTTTGTTAAATATCTCCGGTGTTTATTATCCGATTGGGCTGCAACTCGCACCAAACATGCAAAGCATCTAAAATCAAAGCATCTTTAATCCTGCAACAAATGAATCCAGTGACTCTAAAACTGTATATACTAAGAACATTTTTGTAAATTTGAGGGGGAGGGGGATGAAGTATCAAATTAAAAACATAAACTTGGCCTGCCTATGTAATACACGAACCAAAAAAAAAAAAATTAAGTCTCTAGCTCTTCTAGTTCCCGAGATCTCGGTGTTCATACAGACAGACAGACAGACGGACATGGCTAGATCGACTCAGCTCGTCGTCCTGATCAAGAATATATATACTTTATGGGGTCTGCCACGCCTCCTTCTGCCTGTTACACACAAATGTCATTTGCACAAACTTAATAGACCCTTTTGTACTTTTTTAAAGTACAGGGTCTAAAAATCTCAATATATAATCAAAGACTTGCTATGCTTACAATAATTTAATAAAGTGGATATAAGAAATTCGAATGATTTTGCACATTCATCAAAAACTTTGATAAACCAGTTTTAGTTTTTCTTTTGTAACTTACTCGCTGCACGTAGGGAACCGGTATTTGTCCTTGTTGGCCCGATGAGTTACGAGCGGTCCACCATTGGTCCTCATCTTTGCGAACTATTGTAAGGACTTCTCCCCGATGGAATGGTAAATCGTCTTGATCCTAAAAAGTAAGATACAATTAGAAATGTAGTTTGCATTACTTTTATTATTGTTACAAATATAATATTTACACTTCCTACAAAATCGAACTTTCCAATAACCCTCTCGACCTTCTTCTGAGCAGGACGTTTCAAAGGCGTGGTGTCCAGATAATGCAGTGTGTAAAAAGTCAGTAACTTTGGTAGATTCTCAAAAGACTGGTCTCCGATTCGGTATATGATTTGGTCCTGCTGCTGGACTTTGTTTATAATATAGTTGCTAACTTTGGTGTCCTCTCTAAGTGAAATTGAAATAAACAGTGATATTTACAAGTGAGTGTTCGTATTGGTAACAAATAATATATTCATGCTAGTTAATGCACTAAAGATATGTTTAAATTTGAATATGAATATTCGTATCAAACTCTAATTGATGTACAAACGTTAAAATAGTGTATTACCTTACGCAAAGGACATAGTCCCCTTCTATAGAATTACTATCGCGAACCAAAAAGACTCCACGTTCACGCTCATTCATTAGCACTTCAGTTGCATCTTGCCTCGACATAGGGCCAAAGTACCAACTAAACACCGAAATACGTAATAATTGCTTAAATTAACTGGAATCTGAAGTTAAATGCACAGTTTTGAAATATGTATGTAAGCACCATAAGCTCATCTTGTATGCTTATATGTACATATGTATGTATATGCATAGTGAGTATTTTAAATAGCTAAATTTAAATGTCTGTGATGTCCGGCCGGAACCGCAACGCGCTTACACAACATCTTTGTCCTTACCTGTTTCTATCCGATACATCAAATGTATCCATGTCTAACTAAATATATCCACAGCTTATATTGGCTATCACACTTTTGACTTTAGATTTTTTCTTTAAATTCTCTCCTTAGTGATGCTAATTATTCTTGATGTTAAAGTACGATACATCAATATCGATATAGAAAATGATTTGTATAAATACTATAATTCGATTCATATCGATATGTGGCACGTCTTATAATTCCAATTCGCCTTGTCGTGGGAGTATCGTTACTCTATGATAAATTTTATTTTCAACACCTGATCAAATTCCAAATTGAGTATTATCATTTCATTATGTCTAATGTTATACATTTTATTATTAAACTATCGGTTTTACATATGTATGTATATCGATAATTTCTTTAATTTGTGTAAAGAACTTAATTGGTACTGACTTTGTACTATATATATATACTATATATACATAAATAAATGATTCCTAAAAAATGCTTGCTTTAAATTTTAATTCAGAGCATAATCATATCGATTACATAAACAATATTTATTCAAGGCAAACAGTATTTTTTTTTCTAGTAATGATCTGGTTACACTGAAAGTTAGTGACAACGCCATTTTGTGCAAAGAGAAAAACTGTGAAGGAAAACATGTCGAAAATGTATTTCTTTGTGCTGATAATAAAATCGATACTATCTATAAAAACTGGCGCGCTGACTAATGTGTTATAAATTAATTAAATAAAAGCGGTACGGTTTAACACTCAGTTATGTGTGCAATAGTGTGCATTTAATTTTAGTTACATCTCATTCATGCAAAGACATACATATTTGTATATATATGTTGTATGTATATTTCAGGGTGTTGTGAACTATGTATCCATGTGTATGTCTGGGTAACGAAACGTTGTTCCATATGTATGTAGCCGTGCATAGATGACTCTATGCATATACACACACATACCTACATATGTATGAACGCACTTGCATACGAGTACAACAGTGAAAATTGTGGACAATTTTTAACATAAAATTATATAAACGAATTGCACCACCTAAATTCGTAAATACAACAACTATTCTCAACTACAAATCGACAATTGGAGTCTCCAATAATCCAAGTATGGATATAGTACTGTAATGTCGGAGACATCTAATTTGCATGCGTATTTAAAGGTATGTGTGTGTACATACATACGTATGTGATATGTACTATGTACATATGTTAAAAGAAATACTTTTTTGATCCCTTTTAAACCAACTAAATATGTATGTTTGGGCTTTAATAAGTGTCCTTTCTCGCGTTTCTACTATTACTATTGCGCAACTGTGATCAGAAAGACGTGGTCCATATAACCCGAGTGCATTAGCAGTTATTCACTCGAAGCTATGCTGGTAAAAATATGATTCCATTTTAATATCTCATCTATGGGCTTATAACGTGAGTATTCTTTGCATTTAAAATTGATTATTGATTGATTGAGACTTGGGAACATTGTTGAAATGTAACATAATACAAACAGAAAGGAGGCACGTCAAATCCATGATTGTACATATGTACATACATATGTACATCTATACAGTGAACGCTACGACTCTGGATATCTCTCCGATATTGAGTATATACTCTTCATGATTAACTAATAACAACCCCACAATAGGTAAACAA
>JAWNNL010000582.1:0-12268 GCA_035045005.1 Liodrosophila aerea | reverse complement strand
GGTAATTATCTATTAGTGGAGCCCCTTCCAAAAAAAAAAAAAAAACCATAGATAGGGGGTACTTTAACTAGCATTTGGGTATCAAAATTATGTTGGGGACGCTCTTAGTTTAGCCACAATAAATCTTTAAAGTTTTGTCTAATTCCCATACAAAATGTGCTTGGAAACCGTTGCTACGCAAACACGCGCACAATGACCAGCGCCTGTCTGTGTGATCGGTACAGTGGTCTGTGAAGCTTAAAATTTTTGTCAAATTGTGCTTAGCTTAAATACTATATATGTCGAAACTTTGCACACTTTGAATACATTTATGCGTGAAATATAAATAAAACAAACAGTTTACAACGTAAAGTAATTAACGACTATTTAATATTAAGACGTACATTTTAGTCGCAATTCAATTTTGAAGATTAACCTTAATTCGATACACAATGCGCAAATTATGAATACACAAAATGCATGCTCCCGATCTAAGCGCCACAATGTCGCGACCAATAGTTGCGACACGCATTTTTCGTTTCCTAAGAAGAAGAATATTATACAAATGGACTTAAAGTTTGATTAGGTAAAAGAAGAGTATTGTTATGAACATTAGGTAAAAGAGAACGCAAAGTAGCGCCGCAGGCAAGAAATTTTTTTGAAAAAAAAAATCGCGCGCGCAATTTTTTTTTTAAAAAAAATTTCTTGCCTGCGGCGCTACTTTGCATATTCTTTTTTCCTTTATAATTTGATATATAATATAATCTTAATATTGAAATAAAAAAAATAAAAAAAAAAGTTAATTACTACGTATTTTACGTTGTAAAATTTTTAATTTATTTATATATCACGCATAAGTATATTTAAAGTGTGAAAAGTGAAAATATATAAAATATAAATAAATATATGTAGACACAGTATTTACGCTAAGCAAAATTTGACAAAAATTTTAAGCTTCACAGACCACTGTACCGCGACGAGCACACAGACAGGCGCTTGAATTTTGTGTATTCATAATTTGTCAGAGTGCGTGTTTGCTAGCATTTTGTATGGGAATTAGGCCAAACTTTAAAAATTTGTTGTGGCTAAACTAAAAGCGTCCCCAACATAATTTTGATACCCAAATGCTAGTTGAAGTACCCCCAATCTACGGTTTTTTTTTTTGGAAGGGGCTCCACTAATAGATAATTACCATATTTTTACACCCTGTACTTTAAAAAACTCGGAAAGCTACAGTCGGATTCAACCGACACACACAAATGGCATTTGCACAAATTTAATAGACCCTTTTGTACTTTTTTAAAGTACAGGGTCTAAAAAGTACAAAAGGGTCTATTAAATTTGAGAAACTCAGAAATGTATGTAGAAAAAAATCTCTTAAGGTTAAGATAAATTGAATGTATGGTGCGATTTGCAGCCCGATCGGATAATAAACATTGGAGATATGGGATAATCAATTTTGTATACTAGGCAGTGGGTAAGTGTAAGGATAAGTCACACTGTACGTGGCCGCCAAGACGTATGCGTGATGTTTAATTGCGGACAAGTACTCGTATGTACATATGTATGTATGAATGGTTATTGTTTGTATTTGCACGTATATTTGTATGAAAGTACAGAATCTCCTACTGTCGGTAGCGCCCGACTGCAGCTTGTGGGCTTTTTAGACCCTGTACTTTAAAAAAGTACAAAAGGGTCTATTAAGTTTGTGCAATTGACATTTGTGTGTAACAGGCAGAAGGAGGCGTGGCAGACCCCATAAAGTATATATATTCTTGATTAGGACGACGAGCTGAGTCGATCTAGTCATGTCCGTCTGTCTGTCCGTCTGTCTGTATGAACACCGAGATCTCAGAAACTATAAGAGATAGAGACGTAATTTTTATTGTTTGGTTCGTGTATTACATAGGCAGGCCAAGTTTATGTTTTTAATTTGATATCTCATCCCCCTCCCCCTCAAATTTGCAAAAATGTCCTTAGTATATACAGTTTTAGAGTCACTGGATTAATTTTTTTTGGAGGATTAAAGATTTAGATGCTTTGCATGTTTGGTGCGAGTTGCAGCCCAATCGGATAATAAACACCGGAAATATTGGACAAACAATTTTCAGTACTAGGCATTTGGCTAGGGGAAGGGGGAAGCCGCAGCGTATGCGGCCACTAGGGCGTATACGTGATTTTTGATTTTGAGTATGAATTTCTGTATGAGTATTGGTTATTGTTTGTATTTGCGTGTATATTTGTATGTATAAGTGTATGTGTGTATGTATACACACATATGTTTATATGTATGTGTATGTGAGTATATACATACATGCAGCTGCTATTATCGACACCCACGGTAAATCAAAGTACAGGGTCTTCTACTGTCGGTTGAATCCGACTGTAGCTTTCCGAGTTTTTTCTTATTGTTGTTGTTCTTGTGTTCAAGAGCAAAAAGAATTATCAGTCTCTGGCAGAGTAGATACGGATATGGCTTCATACGAGCACAATAATGTTAGTAATAAAAAAATCCTGGATTTAGAATTAAAGATTTTTCAACAATCTAATGATATCTAGCAAGAAAAATGCTAAAATGACAAAACTGCTTGATACACAAAATATTTTTACCCAGTTTCATGTAAATTTCCCATAACTGTCTCTTGATTTTAGTAATTTAAAATATTTTCAAGTTACAAATTTATTCTTCACCACCTTCCGTTTTAAATTGTTCAAATGTTGAAAAATTTGCATGTGTTCAGTGCATTTTAGTGAAATGCAATAATTTAGCACATGCAATTTGTGCTTATAATCAAAACACGCACAAGTTATGCTCTCATTAACGAACATCATTATAATGTCGAACTGGTTAAGAAAACATATATGTATGTAACAAAGATATGGACAATTAAATACCCCTTTTGCGTTAGAGAATACTGCAACGTTTGTCAACATCTATTAAATTTTTATTTGAATGGTTATATTAAACCATTTTGCTATTTTTTTTTTTCTAAACCAAAGCGAGTTTTTTTTTTGCTTAGAATCGAAATGTCAGAACATTCGTTCGGCGTTTGTCTTTCACCTTTTGGTTTTTTTTGATGAAATGTAATCACATGATATTGGTATTTCCTTTTTTTCATGTTTTGTGCTTCGATTTTTACGTTTCACTTTTTGTTCGAACACTAAAACATGTATGTATTACGCATGCTTTGTAATACAGGGTATTAACATTCACTGAACTAATAACTGCGGCTACAACCTACATTGAACTGTCTGTAGCTTGGCGCTGGCAGCCAAATGCAACTGGCATATACTAGATGCTAGAAAATACAATAGCAAATAATATAATAAATAATAATTACTCTTTTTCGCAACTTTAAGCTTCGTATGCATTGGCAATGGCAAAAATAGTAGCTCATTTTTGTTATTCCATTACACACGCCCGGGACCAGACTTGTCTTTAGTCGCTCTTCAAAGCTTCGCGTGTTTAGTGCACTGACATTGTACTGGCCAGAAGGTCTAACTGCCAGTCTCTTATCCGTGTTTATACATTGACTCTAAATTTGGAAGTGAAGTAAAAAAAAGTGTAGAAGTGTGCCAATAGTAAATATTAGCTGTTGTTCCCATCAAGCGTAAGGCGAAGGATATTAGATGTTTGACATTTAATAGTTTTCAAACTAAATATAAAGAATTAAAATACCGAATATAAATAACTCTTAAGAATAAATCATAAATATATAAAAAAAAGTAGGGAAAGCTACAGTTGGACGCAACCGACAGTTGAAGACCCTGTACTTTGATTTGCCCTGGGCGTCGATAGTAGTAGCAGCATATATGTACATACTCACATACACATACACTTATACATACACACATACACTTATACATACAAATATACTCGCAAATACCAACAATAACCAATACTCATACAGAAATTTATACTCACACTGAAAAACCACGCATACGCCCTAGTAGCCGCGTACACTGTGGCTACCCCCCTTCCCCCACCACATGCCTACTACTGAAAATTGATTGTCCAATATCTCCGGTGTTTATTATCCGATTGTGCTGCAAATCGCACCAAACATTCAAAGTACATATCTGAAGCATTATTCATGCAAATGAATCCAATGACTCTAAAACTGTAAATGCTAAGAACATTTTTGCAAGTGTGTGAGGGGGGGGGGGGGGGATGAGATATCAAATTAAAAACATAAACTTGGCCTGCCTATTTAATACACGAACCAAATAAAACAAGAATTGAGTCTCTAGCTCTTATAGTTATGCGGACGGACAGTCAGACAGACAGACGGACATGGCTGGATCGACTCAGCTCATCGTCCTGATCAAGAATATATATACTTTATTGGGTCTGCCACGCCTTCTTCTGCCTGTTACAAACATTTCTGAGTTGCACAAACTTAATAGACCCTTTTGTACTTTTTTAAAGTACAGGGTCTAAAAAACTCGGAAAGCTACAGTTGGCTGCAACCGCCAGTAGGAGACCCTGTACTTTCCTTTGCACAAACACACGCTAACAAAAACTTACACATGCACATACATATATCGTAAAGTATCGCAACCACGCATATACACTTACGTTACATTAAGTGCATGCTCGCTGCTCCCTCCTTCCAAAGTACAGAAAGTTAAATCTTGAATATCTTCAGTCTTTATTATCCGATTGGGCCACAATTCACAGCACAGATAAAGGGTACCATAGGCTCTTAGAATGCTGAAGACCAGTTTGTATCTTTAAAATTGTGGGTGTGGTGGTTTTTTGTGGTTTGTTGGGGAGGGAGGTATTAAAAATCTAACACACTTGATCTGCTTGCACTATAAGGTCATCTAACTGATATCTCTGGTTCTTACAGTTTACGAGATCTAGGTGTTCATACAGACGGACTGACAGACGGACGGACGGACAGACCGACAGATAGACGGACATGGCTTGATCGACTTAGCTCGTCGTGCTGATCAGGAATATATATGGGCATTTCCACGGGTCGCGAACGAACGTTCGTACGCGTTTAATGCAAAAAGAAAATAGAAAACAAACGTTTTCCGAAAATTTTCTTTTCCTTTTTTTATAGCATTTTGTTAGCCGCAACCGACAGTAGGAGACCCTGTACTTTGGTTTGCCCTGGGCATCGGTAACAGCAGCAGCATATATGAACATACACATATACATGCACTTATACATACACACATACACACAAACACATATAAATACAATTATTCGCTTAAATACAAACAATAACCAATACTCATACATACATTCATACTCACAATCAAAAATCACGCATACGCCCTAGTGGCCGCGAACACTGTGGCTTCCCCCTCCCCCACCCACATGCTCAGTATAGAAAATTGTTTGTCAAATATCTCTGGTGTTTATTATCCGATTGGGCTGCAACTCGCACCACACTTGCAAAGCACCTAAAGCTTTATTCATGCAAAAAAGGAAAACAGTGACTCTAAAACTGTACATGCTGGGAATATTTTTGCGAATTTGAGGGAGAGGGGGATAACTTTTCAAACATTTGAAATAAACTTGACCTGCCTATGTATTACACGAACCTAACTGTCTGTCTGTCCGTCCGTCTGTATGAACATCGAGATCTCGGCAACTATAAGAGCTAGAGACGTAATTTTTTTTTGTTTGGTTCGTATATTACATAGGCAGGCCAAGTTTATGTTTTTAATTTGATATCTCATCCCCTTCCCCCTCAAATTTACAAAAATGTTCTTAACATATACAGTTTTAGAGTCACTGGAATAAGGCTTCATGAATAAAGCTTTAGATGCTTTGAATGTTTGGTGCGATTTGCATCCCAATCGGATAATAAACACCGGAGATAATGGACAAACAATTTTCTTTACTAGGCAGTTAGCTGGGGGAGGGGGGAAGCCACAGTGTACGCGGTCACAAGGGCGTATGCGTGATTTTTGATTGTGAGTATGAATGTATGTATGAGTATTGGTTATTGTTTGTATTTGAGCGAATAATTGAATGTATAAGTGTTTGTGTGTATGTGTGTATGTATAAGTGCATGTATATTTGTATGTTAGTATGTTCATATATGTTGCTGCTGTTATCGACTCCCAAGGCAAATCGAAGTACAGGGTCTCCTACCGTCGGTTACGTCCGACTGTAGCTTTCCGAGTTTTTTTTTAAATTGAATTAAGTATCGGTCGCGAACGTACGGGTCGCGAACGTACGGAGCGCGAACGTACGATTTTTCCATGTTGCTTTATTTGTGTTTTTTTTTTGTTTACACCTACTTCTTTTATGAATAACTTTATATTTCCTAAGGAAATTTTCCTTCTTATTAGATTGCAGTAAAGAGATTTGGTAGAAAAGGTGCAAACACATCATATGTTTTCCTTGCGAAATAATTAAACATAAAAATACCTTTAAAATTAGCTAAAAGTGAAGAAATTACATTTTTCAGTTTTTAGGCCAATTAACAACTGAGATATGGTATAGATTCATTGTATTATGAAAATTTTGACATTTCTTTATGATATTTGATATTTCTTTCTTTACAAAAAAATACGATGATTATGAAGATTTTCTTTTTCGGTGCTGGTTGACCATTATATGGTTGTATATTTGCCTCCTTCTGCCTGATACTTACATTTCTGAGTTGCACAAACCTAATCGACCCTTTTGTACTTCTTTAAAGTACAGGGCCTAAAAATATTACAACTAATGTACTATATTATTACTTTCTTTTAGTAAATTTAAAAATATACAGATCCGTCAATACCCTGCGCCAAGAGTTTTCGTATTAAAATATCATAATCAAATATATTACGCCTCCTTTCAATTCAAATACACAAAACTAAAAAAAAAAAAAAATTAGATTAACCGCCACCAAATTACATATCTATATATATAAAGTAGTTCGTTCTGAGTGACTGACTGATCATCAACGCACAGCCCAAACGGTAAGATATAGCGACCTAATTTTTTTGCAGAATGATTGCTTATGACCCTTAGACGCACGTTAAGCGCTGATATCTGCTAACCTCCTCCCCCTTCCAACAACGAAGAGCAACTGTAGCCACAATTTTAAAGATAAAATCTTGCGGCTTAATATATAAGAAGCTATTGGCTACCTAAGTCTATTCTGATTTCAGCTTAATTGGACAATAAACCATGGAGTTATTCGAAATTCAATTAATTAGTATGGGGAAAGGGGGAAACCAAAACAATTCTCGCATGCCAGATGAACTGTGTATACGTGTAATATACGTTTGAGCATAGATATGCTGCCAAATTAGTTTAAAATAGCGCGGGTACATACGTACATTTAAGCACATACATACATATGTACATCAGTACATATGTATATACATATAACCATACATTCGAATATACATACATTTAAATATATGTGTGTACATGTATATATGTAAATATATGTAAATGTACATGCATACATTAGTACATACATATTTACGTACATACATTATACATTCATTCATACATTCATTAATACATGTATGCATACATGTACATACATTCATGCGTACATACATACATTTAAACATATGTACATGAATAGGTACATACAAACATATATTTAATACATACATAAACATTTTTACATATATGCATGTATGTACATAAATATGTATGTACTGAAGTATATATGTACATACATGCATACATACATATGTACATCAGGACATATCTACATACATATATACATATAAACATATGTATATACGAATGTATGTTTGTATGTGGGTACATATGTATGTACTGATGTACATATGTATGTATGTACATCCTCTGCAGACACTGCCGAAAATTTAAATAATAATTTCTATAAAACAAATATATCTCAATATTTTTATTGCATATCGGTGTTATATTATATATATATATTCAAAGAACATATATATAGTTTTTTTCTTGCCATTGTTTTTAGACCCTGTATTTTAAAAAAGTACAAAAGGGTCTATTAAGTTTGTGCAATTCTGAAATATATATGTAACAGGCAGAAGGAGGCGTGGCAGAACCCACAAAGTATATACTTATATTCTTGCACAGGACGACGAGCTGAGTCGATATAGCCATGTCCGTCTATCTGTCTGAGACTTGAACACCGAGATCTCGGAAACTGTAAGAACTAGAGACTCAATTCTTTTTAGGCTCTGTACTTTAAAAAAGTACAAAAGGGTCTATTAAATTTGTGAAACTCAGAAATATATCTAACTGGCAAAAGGAGGCGTGGGGAAGGAGGCGTTAGGGAACTCTGCCCCCTGTTTAATGCCTTCTTTAAGGCCTTTTCATTGGAGGTTGGCGAAGCCCCCTAGTATACATACATATATATAAATGCACCACATTTTTAATATTTTTATAATTTTTTTTTTCTTATAAATATTTCTTTATTTTATAAATTCTTTACATTTATTAAATTTGTTCATATTTTTATTTTACATTCCAAATTTACTTGTCCGGCTTTGCGATTCGAACTCGGGACTCCTCCTTGGTTGACACGCAACTAGAGTTGGGCATGGACCGTGTTTTCTTCGTGTCACACCGTGACACGATGGACGCCCGCGTGCTCGTGTTGAAAATTTGAATTTTGTACATGGGCGTGCATGTGCGTTCAGTACATATTCGGCACGAAAAAACACGCCGATCTTTAAAATATATTTAAAAAAAAACTCGGAAAGCTACAGTCGGCTTCAACCGACAGTAGGAGACCCTGTACTTTCCTTTGCACACACACACACTAACATACACTCACACATGCACACATAGCGCAAAGTCACACGCAACCACACATACGCTCGCGCTGCTCCCCCCTTACCCAGTACAAGGAATTGAATCTTGAATATCTCCGGTGTTTATTATCCGATTGGGCCGAAATTCACAGAACAGATAAAGATTATCATAAGATTATCGTATGCCAAAACACAAGTTTGTATGTTTAAAATTGTGGGTGTGGCAGTTTTTCGCGGTTTTTGGGGGAGGGGGGGAGGTATCAAAAATCTAAAACAAACTTGATCTGCTTGCGCTATAGGAGCATCTAACTGCCAAATATGATGTCTCTAGCTCTTACAGTTTCCGAGATCTAGGTGTTCATACGGACGGACAGACGGACAGACGGACAGACAGACGGACAGACGGACATGGCTAGATCGACTCAGCTCGTCGTCCTGATCAAGAATATATATACTTTATGGGGTCTGCCACGCCTCCTTCTGCCTGTTACATACATTTCGGGCTTGCACAATCTTAATAGACCCTTTTGTACTTTTTTAAAGTACAGGGTCTAAAAATGCCAAAAAAGCGATAGTTGATAAAACCGATATTTCTTAGTTTCAATACAAATCACGACGTCACTTATAATAATGGAAAAGTTTGAAATACAGCAATCAATTCGGAATAAAAATCGAATGTACAATGTTGACATTCTTAAGTTTTGGAAAAATGCAAATGAAATGAAAGGGCTTTAACTACTAGCCCGAAAAATATTAAGCATTCCTGCAAGCTCTCCTACGAGCGGAGGGTATTTTCGACACCCGGGCAAATATTAAACGAACGTCGCACTCGTTTATCTAGCTCAAATCTAGATAAACTACTATTTTTATACAAAAATATGTAAAAACATAAAATTATTAAATTAAGCATTAGTTTAATACAAAACAAAATTAAAAAATAAATAAATAAAAATATTTTGTGTTGGACCGTGTTTGGAAAATTTACAAGCGTGCGTGTGAGTGCGTGTTAGAAAATTTTTGTTTTTGTGCCGTGTTGGGTCGTGCCGAAAAATTGCAGTCCATGCCTATCTCTACACGCAACGCTGTTCATAGTCAACTTAGACACCTGCGCCACAAAGCTTTAACTGTTTGCACATCCCAAATAGTAAATACAATTCTTATGAAAGGATTGCAAGAATGCAGAATGCGGACGACTCGGGTTCAAGTCCCAGCAGAGAACTACGTTTTTTTATTTTTTATTTAATTTTATATTTAAAAAACTCGGAAAGCTACAGTCGGATTTAACCGACGGTAGGAGACCCTGTACTTCGATTTGCCTTAGCAGTCGATAACAGCAGCAACATATAGGAACATACTCACATACACATATACATGCACTTATACATACACACAAACACTTATACATACAATTATTCGCTCAAATACAAACAATATCCAATACTCATACAGACATTCATACTCACAATCAAAAATCACGCATACGCCCTAGTGCCCGCGTACACTGTGGCTTCCCCCTTCCCCCAGCCAACTGCCTAGTATATAAAATTGTTTGTCAAATATCTCCGGTGTTTATTATCCGATTGGGCTGCAAATCGCACCAAACATTCAAAGCATCTAAAGCTTTATTCATGAAGCCTTATTCCAGTGACTGTAAAACTGTATATGCTAAGAACACTTTTGTAAATTTGAGGAGGAGGGGGATGAGATATCAAATTAAAAACATTAAACATAAACACGAACCAAACAAAAAATTACGTCTCTAGCTCTTATAGTTTCCGAGATCTCTGTGTTCATACAGACGGACAGACAGACAGACAGACAGACAGACAGACAGACAGACAGACGGACATGGCTATTTCGACTCAGCTCGTCGTCCTGATCAAGAATATATATACTTTATGCGGTCAGCCACGCCTCCTTCTGCCTGTTACACACAAATGTCATTTGCACAAACTTAATAGACCCTTTTGTACTTTTTTAAAGTACAGGGTCTAAAAATGAAGAAACATATTTTCTATCAGAACTAAATACCTACTGCAAGAACGACAGAACAAACTAATAAAGTTCGGCTTATTTATGTAGTATGCATTTCGCGCATTACAAATAGACACCAAAGAATGCGAACACAACTGTTTCGATTTTTTTTACAGCGTTTATGTTGTTCGTAGTTGATTTGAGCAGATGCATATTTGTTTTCACATTTCATATGTTTTTAGTCAAATCAAGCAATTTTGTAGTTGAATTGAAGTTGATTTAATATTGAAGTGATCACTTTTAACTTTGATTTGACAAGATTCATATTTATTTGCGAATTGAATATGATTTTAGTCAAATTAAGTACGTTTGTGTTTATTTTTAGGTTTTTTCGGAATAAAATAAATTTAACTACGACCATAGTCATTTTCCACATGGCTTTTTTCTCTGAGTGTATGTATGTGTGTCGAATAGAAAACTTCTTTGTAAAAAGGGGCTTCTTATACGCTTATATTGACTTGTGGGCGAATGGGGCGCGGCATCCAGAATTTGGAATTTCAGCTGAAACCGGTATATACTATTTAAATTGCATTTGGTGTCTTAAGCTTTTATAGTTTCTGTAATCGACACAGACAGTTATGGCAAGATTTTGTCACCCCGATCAATACTACTATATTTACTTTGTGGGATCTACCCTTTTTCTGCCAACATGCAGAATGTATGCAACAACATACATTTGCAAAAAATTATTATACCTTTATTTACTTATTTTCAATAGGTGCAGGTTATTTAAACGCTGAGGCAATTGTGTATAGTTAGTATATGGATGTGTAGAGGATAAATGACTGTGTTTAATGTTATATTCTATCACATTAATAAGTCTGCCAGTGAGCCTAGACATGGTATTGAGATAGGCTCACTAGACAGATAATAAAAGAGAGTCCAGACTAGACCTAAGCAATTAAGACGCAGATAGCAGTCTGGACTCAGATATGGGAAATGTACCCTAACAAGGGAAAACCCTGAATAGAGGAAAACCAGATAGCAGTCTGGACTCAGATAAGGGAAATACACCCTAACAAGGGAAAACCCTGAACATAGGAAAACTACCTAAGAGATAAGATAAGATGGAATTCTACCTAAGCTGAATGTAAGATGTAAATGTAGAATGTAAAGTAATATGTATGCCCAAGAAAGGGTCTAATAAAAGTATGACTGACATTGGTCAGTCAGTTCTCAATCCGCACTCAAACCGAGCGCAAGTGTCCTTTCTTCGCTCGGCAAACGGGAGTTGTTATTTAGCTTATTCTACCGAGCGCAAGAACTATTCTCTATTCGTACGGCAAGCGGCAACCATCCACCATTTGTGTGTTGTACATTTTGGTGACCCCGTATATTGAACTCGCGCGTCTATCCCAGTATGAATATGGTAAAATAAATCGCGAGTTCGACGCTGTTTTAGTACGCGAATGAAGAAGCCGTAAAATTTAAAGTAAAATTTCGGTTAGGTTCGCGTATAATAGCAAACATGGAACGATCGAATCATTTTGGCAGATTCGACTTTTCAACAAAAACTACAGTTGGGACCCAA
>JAWNNL010000576.1:0-205885 GCA_035045005.1 Liodrosophila aerea | reverse complement strand
ACTGTCAAGAGGATGGCCATGTTTCCAAAATTATCGAAGCCATTGAAAAAAGAAGCGGACGAAGTCAATATGCTGTCTCGACCATGGCGACCAGTTGTGGAGGATCGCACGTTTGATTGCAAGCAACCAGCACGCGAGTTGGCGACCGTAGTAAACGTGGAAGTCGTGAACATAGGTGATCTGGTAGGCAGAAGATTGAACGAAAAGAATCTGAAATTTGTTGTGCCACCATTGTCAAAGCCGGGTGAAACCGTGAAGGAGGACGTGGAGACCCTAATGAAGGGACAGCGAGACTTTGCTGTCGTGATAAATCGAGTGTCCAGCATGCTCAAGTTGATAGATAATCGAGTGCAAGGCTTGAGTGAGGAGGTTGTCGAGAAACCAAAGATGCATTATCGTGGAGAGTATGATGATGACGTCTGCTCGGATACGGAATTCAATCCGAATTACCCTCAGTGCGTGCGGAAGGAGGGAACGAACGAGTGTGAATACATACTCGGTCCTCATGGTACAAGGATCACCTCGAAGCAGTTTAAACAAGTCTGTTGGGGTAATACTGCGGGTTCCACTCGCACCTTGCTTATGATGCTCTTCAGTTTCGATGAGTTGTCTACTCAGACCCTATCGGGCAAGCCATCGCCGGCATTCCATAATCGTAAGCAACTCAAGAAGGATCAGCTGTGCTGGTATAAGACCGAGGACATCATCACAGCCGTGCGCAGTAACTGCGACAAGAGGACACGTGATATCCGCGGTGTCATTACCACCAAATGTGCCGACTCCGCCAAAAGGCTAAACCGTGCTCAGACCAAGGAAAAGAAGATGCACACACGAAAGGTGTGATGGAAGCACTCGAGAATTTGCAAAGTATCTAAAATAAGAATAATATTACATAGTAATAACTTATTGCCTGTAGTATTTGTTTTGTGTTTGTTACTTTAAGTTAGTTTTAAGTTTAGCGTTGTTGTAAATAAAATGCCTTAAGCAAAAGCAATTTTATTGACTTTCTTCATTTATGTTAATATTGTAGATAAGCTAACGAGGATTTGGGCTACTTGCTTCACTGCTTTTTGGCCGCCTTGGGATTCCAGGCTTCCACTTTGGGTGGTGTCGTGCTGTAGGGCATGTATGCCTCTGAAAAATCAAAAACATAAGAATTATAACCATAGCTTGCAAATAACTGTTAACAGTTTTTTCCCTTACGCTCTGCTCGCGAGAACAACCGAAAAAAAGCATACAGTCTCGTTCTCTCTCTGAACAGCAGACTTTGATTCTTTAGACCCTGTACTTTAAAAAAGTACAAAAGGGTCTATTAAGATTGTGCAAGCCCGAAATGTATGTAACAGGCAGAAGGAGGCGTGGCAGACCCCATAAAGTATATATATTCTTGATCAGGACGACGAGCTGAGTCGATCTAGCCATGTCCGTCTGTCTGTCTGTCCGTCTGTCCGTCTGTCTGTCCGTCTGTCCGTCTGTATGAACACTTAGATCTCGGAAACTGTAAGAGCTAGAGACATCATATTTGGCAGTTAAATGCCCCTATAGTGCAAGCAGATCAAGTTTGTTTTAGATTTTTGATACCTCCCCCCCCTCCCCCAAAAACCGCGAAAAACTGCCACACCCACAATTTTAAATATACAAACTTGTGATTTGGCATACGATAATCTAATGATAATCTCTATCTGTGTTGCGAATTGTGGCTCAATCGGATAATAAACACCGGAGATATTCAAGATTCAATTCCCTGTACTTGGTAAAGGGGGAGCAGCGCGAGCGTATGTGTGGTTGCATGCGACTTTACAATATGTGTGCATGTGTGCGTGTTCGTTAGGGTGTACAGGGTCTCCTACTGTCGGTTGAATCCGACTGTAGCTTTCCGAGTTTTTTTTGTTTGGTTTGTGTATTACATAGGCAGGTCAAGTTTGTTTCAAATATTTGAAAAGTCATCCTCCCCCTCCTCCCCCTCAATGTCGCAAAAATATTCCCAGCATGTAAAGTTTTAGAGTCACTGTCTCCTGCCTGTTACATACATTTCGGACTTGCACAATCTTAATAGACCCTTTTGTACTTTTTTCAAGTACAGGGTCTAAAAAGTGGATATATAATACGATGGACTGGCTGATATGCATATGTGAAATACGGTTATTGGGCATAGATGTACATAAATATGTGAATAATTATATAATAAGAATATCATTATATAATACTATTCATATAAAGATACATTAATGGTGTTCTCCGTCAATATACAAATTTAATTACATAGTAGCTCAAAACTTTTAGTTTTAGTAAATCTCTCTTTAAATCGAGTTTTAAATCAACTATTCTAGATCACCAACTAAGTATGTTTTATTGGAAAGATTTTCTAGATTGGTTGCAGCGTGTTCTATACTTTACTGGCGATTGAACGATAGTTTATATTTATAGTCAAGTTAATTAAAGTTGTCATGCTGTCTAGTTGTCAAGTAGTTTAATTTAGTTGTACCTGCAAACGATCGACAGCTGGCAATTAACATTTTATAATTAATTCAATTGACACACAGAATTCTATTCATATTTAGTTAAATACATTAAGTGAAACTGTACAGAAATATCACTTATTGAAATAAATGAATTGCAATAAGCATTTGCTATTATTGTAAACGATTTCAAGTCTATAATCATTTTGTTTGTGTATGATGTTTCAGTTTTCAGTGGTTGGCGCTCTCTGTTGGGGCAATCTTTAAGCAGACACTGCAGCAGCAACAACAATGGACAGCAACAACTACTGCAGCATAATTTACAGACTGTTAAGAAGTTCTCATACTGAAGCTGAAACATGACATCCCATAGTTGTTTGTTTCATGTTTTGTTTGTCGGCGAAATTGCGTTGAATGTTACCTGCCATTTGCCAGCGTATACTGTAAATGAGAATCGAAACAGGTGGAGACGATGTTGAATGAAGGCGTGCTAAGGGGAACACGGGAGCACAGGTCGTAGTCGAGGCTCCGTACATTAAGTAAAACGACTGCTACTGCCTATGTACAATGCAGAAGACAGCGGGGAAGAGGACTCTGTATATGCATATGCAAGGCACCGTTATTGCAAACAGAAAATAGACAACAGCGAACTGGGAACAGGGAACAGCAAACAGAGACTGAACTGAACTAAAGGTGCTCTGCGCTCGTTTTATTCCTTTGGCGTTTATTTGTTGCCCGTTTGGTACGGTTCGGTTCGGTTCGGTTTGGTTTGGTTTGGTTTGGTTTGGGCTTGTTTGCCTCAGCCAGTCAGCCAGATCCACCCACCTGGATGGCAAGACAGGCTATGTGTATAGGCATACTGGCATCCTGGCCGCCGCAGCGGCGGCAACTTTTCCATTAAATCTTCTGTCCGTCTGTCGTTTACAACGTCGTCTAGTCATTTCCCTCAACCCAAAGTGTGTCTGTGTGAGTGCGTGTGTGTTTATGTGTATGTGTGTGCACTTTAAACGTTGCCTTTAAACAATTCAGTCTGCCGTTTGCCATTGTGATTGTCTAGACTCTCTATATGCTCGCCCTTATCTCAGAATTTGTTCTGGGCTCTGGCCCATGCTGCGTATGCGCAATATTTGAGATAATCATACGCGGCGTTCTGCAAGCACACACAAATACGGTTCTTATTTTATTTGATATTTTAATTTACTTTTTATATCAAGTACATATATTGATGAGTTCAAAGCTCTCAAATAGTAGACGCATCCTTTGTATCCTATGTTTGTATTTATGTTTGCCTATTGACAAACGAGTTACCGTTACTGTTATGCTACTCCTTGTGCTGTCTGCTTTTGTATTTGTTGACATGTAATTGGAACTAAATATTTTAAATTGCTTTAAAATAAAACATTCGCTTTGTCTCTCTTTACTGACTGCTCATCCAAAAGGTTATGCAAATGACAAAGTTTCCGCTCTTACCTCGTGCAGGATGTGCAACCCGGGCCGGCTACCATTGGATGGATGCTGCATGCAACCTTTCGGTAAATAACATACATAAAACTCGTATTTATACACAGTATACGTGTAAACACTGTGTACTAGCAGCAGGAGGTGCTACATACATACACATGTGTGTGTGTGCATGTGTGCGTGAGTGACTCCTGCTGGAGCAGAGAGGATTCTGCAATTGCTGTTTGCGCTTAACATTCATCTGCGTGTTGCCCTCGGTATACCTGGTTTATGGTATAGCATGCATGTGTATGTATGTATGTGTCTTTGTTTGTATGTATTAGTGACGTGTCTGGTTAGCTGTATGGGTGTTTGTTTGTTTGCCTGCTGATATGTGCAAATGCTTTTATCAACGGCAATTGTTAAACAGAAAAATACAAATCAAATCAAGTTAGTAGACTGAGCGACTATGCAATACCCTGCACTACTATAGTCCTATGTGTTAACTGATCAGTCTTAAAGCTAGTATAGCTTAACTACATACATCAGCTACTTTCAATCCAAAAAATTTGGAAAGCTACAGCCGGACTCAACCGACAGTAGGAGACACTGTACTTTACTTTGCGTATACACACGCTAACAAACACTCACACATGCACACATATCGTAAAGATACACACAACCACGCATACACACTTATGTATATACATTAAATGCATGCTCGCTGCTCTCCCTTGACTAGTACGGAAACTTTAATTTCGAATATCTTCTGTGTTTATCATCCGATTAAGCCACAATTTACAGCACAGATAAAGGTTATCATAAGTTTATTGTATGCCAAAGAACATCTTGTATATTTAAAATTGTGGCTGTTGTGACATTTCGCGGTTTTTGGGGGAGGGGACGGAGGTATGAAAAATCTAACACAAACTTGATCTGCTTGCACTATAGGGGCATCTAACTGCCAAATATGATGTTTTAGCTCTTACAGTTTACGAGATCTAGATGTTCATACAGACGTACAGACGACGGACAGACGGACAGACGTACATGACTATATCGACTCAGCTCGTTGTCCTGGTCAAGAATATATGTACTTAGTGGGGTCTGCCACGCCTTCTTCTGCCTGTTACATACATTTCTAAGTTGCACAATCTTGATAGACCCTTTTGTACTTTTTTAAAATACAGGGTCTGAAAAATCGACCGCAACATTGTTAGCTGTTAATGAATTATGATCAGTGCACGATGAACCGAACTTAAGCTAGTGAGTTGTTGCCCAATGTGCATGTTTCCGTTGATCATTTAAGTATTTATTTATTTGTGCATAATTGATGTCACTACTGTTCGAGCAGAGGCGAGTTGGCGCTGTAATTAACACCGAAACACAAACACCCAGTGAACATGTCAGTAGTCACTTAAAGCGATACCAAAATGCCTACAACGCAGTCCAAGACCTTCAATCATCAATCAGTCAAGTAATCAATCATTCAATTGCATTTTTTTATGTACTCGAGAGACTGTGTAACTCGTTTCGCCAACGATGACGGCCAACATTGGCCACATTCTGCAGGTAACTTGTTCGCTGTCTGAAACGATGCGGCTTGCTCTCTCTGGGTCTGTGAGAATATGCAATGTGAAGTCATTAAAGTCATAAATAGTTACAGCGAATGACAGTTATGTGCAAATATGAGGCACACAGTCATACTCATATTCCTATTATTCGCACGACTCTGCGCCACTCCTGTAATAGAGAATAGAGACTGGAGGCTGAGAGAGCGCGCAGCACGCTACTGGATTAATTAATTAGGCGCGTGCGCTAATTGCTTAGTGTCCTGTTTACGGCTACTCGCTGCTTTGTTGTTGGTTGCAATTAGCCTGAACATAGGCTTTGGCGCCTGCGCCAATGAAACCAGTTTTTCTCGCAGCAGAGAAAGCGTGTGCGACACTAAGCGCATTAATAGATGCAGCGAGAAAGATTGAGCCAGCGTGTGTGAGGCTTGCTTTGACATTTTCCAACGCATAATATTAATTAACAAAATTAATAAAACATTTTTTCGTTTTTTCTCTCTGCTACTCCGCACAGCGTAACTTTAGCATGCCAGTCAGAAATATTAATTAACTCGACGGCTTTCAGTGGCTGCTGTTGTGCTGCATACGCGTCGTCAACTGCCAACTGCCAATGGATTGCCATCCCCGTTCCTCACTTCTCCCATCTGTACTCCTTATTTTTCGTCCTCCAACTTGTATACTCCAACCTCGTGCGTTATACAATAATTAAGTTTTCAGCACCTGCGTGCGCGCCAACAACGAGCTGCAGCTGCTTTGCTATCGACTTTACCTCGGCCAAATGCAGGACCCGTTGAAGATTTGGGCGCCAGGTGGCAGGGGCCAATTAAAAAGCTTTTGGGATTCTCTAAAATAATAAGACTTAATAAAGGCGTGTAAGAAATAAATATCATTGAAAATAAAAACCTTAGCAGAATGTGAAATTGTTAGGTATTCTCGCTCCTGGCAAGTAAAGGATTTCACAATATTTTAATTGTGGTTTTTATATTATTATTTATACATTAAAGTTATTAAAAGATTGAAAAAAATTACAGACATTTTTATAAAAAGTGTTAATTTTTAAAAAAATATTTATTCATGTTTAGTAATATAAAAATATTAATTGGTTGACTAAAATTTTACATTTTGGTAAAAAAATTATTTTGCATTAAATCTTTTAACCACTGAAATTGGAATTTCTTGGAAATTTGTACACATATGTATATGGGCAAAACAATTATATATACAGCGATTATTTAAATGTTGAATAAGATTTGTGTATTGTAAATGTTGTGGGAGCCAAACGAAGTTGTAGTCGATGTTACTTTTATCGACGCATAATTGAAGCTGATTCACGCTGTATTTTATTTAGAATACTTATGTATCTTAACAGTGTCTTTACATTTGGTGTACAGTATAAGTTGAGTTTGACCAAATAAGCATCAGCGGAATCCTTGTTAATGTATTTTTAAGATCCCGTATTTTAAAAAATGTATAACAGGGTGTATTAAGTTTGTGCATTTGACCCTTGTTTTATTCATGCAAAGAGCGAAGACAGTGACTCTAAAACTGAACAGGGTGGGAATATTTTTGCGAAGTCCTGATCAAGGATATATTTACATAAGGAGTCTACCATGCTTCCTTCTGCCTGTTACACAAATGTCAAAAGTCAGTAATTTAATAATAATTAATGATTAATCAATGTGTTAATATATATTAAAATTATTTCTAATTTAATGTGTTGGTATAGTGAAACTGTCTTGCCACAAGGAATAAGCATATACATATATTTTAGTTTATGTGCCCCTCTTATATATGTATATACAGATCGTCCTTTTTAACTTCCTTACGCTACTGTTGCGTTATCAAAAAATAAAAATAAATAAAACTGTCGCTTGATCGGTTACTTGCCACCGTTGGCAACTGTGGCGCATGTTTGGGCCATTTTACAAGCGTAGCCAGTTTCAAATTTCATTTCTTTCGCCTGTTGGTTCCTCTTTACCAATCCGTGCCCCTTTCCCGCCACAATGTTGCTTCTCGTGTTGCCAAAGCTGCATGTCTGGTGCTGTGTATATATGTGTGTGTGTGTGCGTGTGGCTGAGTTGACGTGTTGTTGCACATGCGCATTAACCCGGCCACAAATTGTAATTACCACAACGCATTACAACATAATTCCCAATTGAGTCCCTGCACTCCTCGAGTACATATTTCGGGTGTGAATTTAATGATACGGAAGGCCACAACAATACGATCTCTCATTGGGAGCAGGAGGACGATTGGACTGCAGTCCACTGGTGAAAGAAAGTGCGCTCCAATTGCCATGACTAAGTGAAGGGCACATGGCTGTGAGGAACACGCTGATCTTCTTGTTGTTTCGTTGTTCGCCGCGTTTTTTTAATGTTATTGGTAATAACATAATAGCCCGAAATATTGTATTGGCATTGGAATTCAATTAGCAGACAGAGTGCATGTGAAAGGCCGCCTGTCCGTCTTCAATTTGTTGCTCAAGTTCAAGTTGTTGTTGCTGTTTTTTTCCATTTGCTGTTTTCTACTGTCCAGTGGCCATTTTCACTTTGAGGTCAATAGTTTTTGCAAATTGCTGTTTGCTGTTTGTCGTTTTGAGCAACTAACCGGCTCAGAGTTACGAACTGCCGGCTGTCCCTGTCCCTGTCCCTGCACTTGACCAGTTTATGTGCTCTCAGAGTTCTCTGTTTGCGCTCTTTCCTTTGGCATACACGTGCAGGGGACCAGTTTGGTTAGCTTGAGGGAAACGTGGTCTCTAGACAAATTGCTTGGACTCAGTTTGAACCACTGGGCAATGTGGTTGCTCGAATGCAGAAGACGCCATCAGGTGTCGAGTGTTTTGTCAGTTATATTTGCGTTTTGGCTCAGCAAATGCCAATGGACTGCATAGATTGAGAACAGAGTTGGAAAAAACACAGGGAGAGAGTAGGAGTACAGCTTAATAGAACTAAGTCTGATTGTGAAAATAAGCGAGATTCGGGTTGGGTGTCTGCTTTTCTTTTATGAACTAGTCAAGGAGAAATGCAGATTGTATTTTCATCTATTCCAATCTTCTAACCGTGCTATTAAATTAGATAGATTTCTTTTTATGGATTTACAGGAGAATATAAATGTTAATAAATGATAAAATCTTTATATCTATATATATAAAATAGTTCGTTCTGACTGAGTGACTGAGTGACTGATCATCAACGCACAGCCCAAACGGTAAGATATAGCGACCTAATTTTTTCGCAGAATGGTTTCTTATGACCCTTAGGTGCACGTTAAGATCTGAAATCTGCTAACCCCCTCCCCCTTCTAACTTAGAAGAGCAACCGTAGCCACAATTTTAAAGATAAAAACTTGGGACAATAAACAATGGAGTTATTCGAAATTCAATTAATTAGTATGGGGAAGGGGGGAAACCAAAACAATTCTCGCATGCCAGATGAACTGTGTATACGTGTAATATACATTTGAGCATCGATATGCTGCCATATTCGTTTAAAATAGCACATACATACATATGTACATCAGTACATACATACATATATACATATAACCATACATTCGAATGTACATACATTTAAACAAATGTATGTACGAATGTATGTTTGCATGTGTGTACATGTATATATGCACATGTTTAAATGTACATGCATACATTAGTACATACATATTTACGTACATACATTATACATTCATTCATACATTCATTAATACATGTATGCATACATGTACATACATTCATGCGTACATACATACATTTAAACATATGTACATGAATAGATACATACATAATCATTTTTACATATATGCATACAAATGTACATCAGGACATATCTACATACATATATACATATAAACATATGTATATACGAATGTATGTTTGTATGTGGGTACATATGTAAGTAATGATGTACATATGTATGTATGCATGTATATATGTATGTACTGATGTACATAAGTATGTATGTATTGATGTACATGTGTATGTATGCATGTATATACTTCAGTACATACATATTTATGTACATACATCATACATTCATTCATACATGTATGTACATTCATGCGCACATACACACATTTAAACATATGTACAAGCATAGATATGTACATACATATATTGAAACATATTTATGTACATATGTACATTTAAACATGTGCACATACATGCATACATATGTACATATGTATAGTGAAAACTGTACAGCTATTACCCCTGCATCCTCTGCAGACACTGGCGAAAATTTAAATAATAATTTCTATAAAACAACTCTATCTTAATATTTATTGCATATCGGTGTTATATTATATATATTTATTCAAAGAACATATACGATATAGTTTTTTTCTTGCCATTGTTTTTAGACTATGTATTTTAAAAAAGTACAAAAGGGTCTATTAAGTTTGTGCAACTCAGAAATATATTGTAACAGGCAAAAGGAGGCGTTAGGGAACTCTGCCCCCTGTTTAATGGTGTCGTGAAGGTGGCCGAGCGAAGCGAGGACACAACCACGGGCCTTTTCATTGGGGGTTGGCGTTCTCGCGAAGCGAGAACGCAGGGGGCGAAGCCCCCTAGATATATATATAAAGTAGTTCGTTCTGACTGACTAATTGACTGACTGATCATCATCGCACAGCCCAAACGGTAAGATATAGCGACGACCTAATTTTTTCGCAGAATGATTTCTTATGACCCTTAGATGCACGTTAAGAGCTGAAATCTGCTAACCCCCTCCCCCTTCTAACCGTAGAAGAGCAATCGTAGCCACAATTTTAAAGATAAAAACTTGCGGCTTAATTTATAAGTAGCTATTCACTACCTAAATCTTTTTCAGCCTAGTTGGACGATAAACAATAGAGTTATTCTATTATTATTAATTGGAATGGGGAAGGGGGGAAAGCAAAATAATGCTCGCATGCCAGCTGAGCTGTGTATATGTGTCATATACTTACGTTGAGTATTGATATGTTGCCATATTCGTTTACAATAGCGCGGATATATACATACATTTAAGCACATACATACATATGTTCATCAGTACATACATACACATATACATATAACCATACATTCGTATATACATACATTTAAACATTTGTATGTACAAATGTATGTTTGTATGTATGTACATAAATATGTATGTACATGTTTAAATACATATACATATTTACGTACATATATCATACATATTTACGTACATATATCATACATTCATTCATACATTCCTTCATATATGTATGTAAATTCATATGTACATATGTACATGCATAAATATGCACATATATGTATATATTGAAACATATTTACGTACATACATTTAAACATGTGTACATACATGCATACATATGTATGTACAGTGAAAACTGTACAGCTATTGTCCCTGCATCCACAACAACAACAATTGTATATATTGTTACGATCATGCACAATGTCAAAAATTTAAATACTAATTTCTAGCAGACAAATATATCTTAATATTTTTATTGCATATCGGTGTTATATTGTTTATATATTCATAGAACATATATATATATATATATATATATATATTCATAAAGACAAATGCAAGGACTTTTTTTCAAAAATTAGCAAATTTGGGGGACTTTTAACAAAACCGGGGACGGTCCTCAATTTTTTTCATATCTTTTGGTAATTTTCAGGACATTTGCATATTATATATGCTACGATGATCGTATCGGTAAAATTACATTATTATAGTATTAGGAATCGTGGTTTTAGTTGAAAAAAAAGATAATTACCAATATTTATGAATTTGTACATAAACGATTAACGATTAACAAAGTAACTCTCCAGACAAATAGAAAGTTTTAGGGACCTGAAATAAAAACCCTGCTAATTAAGATAAAGTTGAAACTTTTTAAATTGTATTATTGTTTTCTTAATAATATTAGAGTTGTTTGTTCAAAAAAAGTTCTTAGATCACAAAGTAAAAGCCCAAAAATGCTATTTTTATATACGTTTCGTTGACCCTGTATCATCGATCTGGCAACTCCGTATCATACATTTGTATATAGATAAATTTCGGGACTCACCACAAATACTATTATTGTTGGTCCCCATAACTGTTTTTGCATTAAAAGTCCCCATAACTATCTAATGCTATAGTAAAAAATATAAAGCGTACGAGTTCACCTTTTGTGGTATTTTGGACTTATATACATATGTATATAACAGCTGCAGACATCTTAGCAATTAAAAAAGGCAAACGTGTTAACTATAATACGAAATATTTGTACAAGCCAAACAAAACTTTTGTTTTACGTGCAAAAATTCACCTTAATTAATAAACGAATGGATATTTAGTCGATGAACAAATTGCTTTTTACTTCACGGCTTATTTAAAAAGGACAAGAATTTACATATTCATATTCATATTCCCATTCATATTAATATTAATATTCACATTCATATTAATATTTACATTCATATTCATTCAGTCAGTGAGGACAATACTTTATATACATATATAGAAAAAGTTGCTTGATGAAAATCAATTGTAATACGATTTGACAAATCATAATATAAATACTAATAGATGTTAAGTACAAATAATAAAACTCATTTTTATTCAGGAATAATAAATGTTGATTAACAACAAAATATATATAAACTTAAAATGAACATGAATTTAAATTCATATTAAGAAGATTCATGATTTTAAATTAATACAAAATTCGAAATCGAATGAACAAACTCAAAATAAACACGATATTACGATAACAATCCAATCAAATATTCAAAATTAAAAAACAAATCAAACTAAACTTCAATGATGCATAAATTTACTTAAATAATAGTTTAAAGTTATGTTCAACAAAACACTCTATTTTAAGATAACATCAACTTCCAAATAATGCAAAACTTAAGACTTATTAATAGATATTACTGGAAATTTAATTCATTTTTACAGCAACATTAAATTACTATAAAATTTAATTAATACATAGATAGCAAAATATTTTTTAGTTGGAACGTTACGTAAGTTTAACAAATTCAACATACTTCATTTATGTGAATTATCTTTAAACATTGTACATACATACATGTTTCTAACTAATTTTTATATTTAATTTACTGAATATAACCATTAGTATAAGCTAATTTTTACAGCATATACAAAAAAAATCCAAATATAACCCAATGCTGCATAATCTAACTTAAACTAATAGCAATATTTATTAAATTACAAGTATGTACAATGTTTAGCAGGTTTTATATTACAAATTAATGCAAAAAGAAAATTAAGCATTGCATTAACTTTCTGTATTAATTTGTAATATAAAACTTGCTGAACATTCTACATACTTGTAATTTAATTAATAATGCTAATAGTTTAAGTTATCTTATGCAGCATTGTTTTAAATTTTGATTTGCATATACAAGCTGTAAACATTTGCTTATATAATCAGTAATTTAAATATACAAATGAGTAAGAAATATGTATGTACAATGTTACACTTTGCGATATAATTAAAACTATATCCATCTTAAAATACACAACTTAATTTGTATGTTTTCTGGAGTCAGCTTTTCTCTGGTTGTCAATCCAAGTCTTCAGCTGCGCTGCAGTGCGACTTTTTAGATGTTGAGATTTCCTTATCATCTCATTACACTCTTTCAATGATGGCAACGCGTTTAACTCCTTTACATCTCCTAGAAAACTTGCGATTTCAGCACGCTCCTCGAGGGACCAACGAACTCTTTTCGTCTTGCCAAATGGGGAACCTGTAAGAATTAAAATGTATATGATTGGTAAGTAATATAAATATATGCTTTATTAGACACAGTCTATCCAAAAAAAAATTAAATTTTCAAAATTTCTAATAAAATATTAGGTAAGCTATTGGTACTTACGGCTACGGCGTTTTCGTGTAGATGATGATGTTGATTTTTTGACAATGAACTCATCGTCAGAATCATTAGACGATTCATCATTCCCAGTAGATGATGATGTTGATTTCTTGACAATGAACTCATCGTCAGAATCATTAGAAAAATCAGAATCATCATTCCCAGTAGATGATGATGTTGATTTTTTGACAATGAACTCATCGTCAGAATCATTAGACGATTCATCATTCCCAGGAGTCATTATATCTAGAATTAGAAAGTATTTTTGAATTTATATGTATGTGGACTTTTTCTTGGTGAAAATAATTTAAGTGGACTTTATATTTAAACAAAAGCATGTACTTGGATTATCTGCCTCATCTTCATTTTCTTCATTATCATTATCATTATTAAGTGCTGCCATTATGTTTAGTTTATAGGTCTCGTGCAAATTTTGTTTGTAACTTTTTACAATATATGCAAAAGTGCTGTTTGCATTTATTTGCCAGCAGTTGGAATATTTAAATTTCTTATGTCATATAGACGGGGTTCAGGCTCAGATAAAGAAATACTATTATTGATAGACGATGAAATATCGCATCTAAAGCTTGGGTCGAATGTTGTATTTTGTTCTGTGAAGTCTAATTAAAATTTAAAAAAAAATTTATTAATGTTACACTTTGTTACACACGATATAAAAAAAGTGGCACATATTTTGCTTCTAAAATATTTAGCGTATTTAGAAATCAATTAAAAACAACTTACTTAGCAAATTCTCACTTTCAAACGAGAATCGATTAGTTGAAACCACTGCGATGTGATCTACCAAGCCATCATCAGTATCTAAAAATGTAATATACAAATATAACGAAAATTAAAAAAAAAACTTAAAGCCAACCTACCTGTATTTTTATCAATATTTTCTGAGCTTTTCTCGTTCACTTTGTCTGCATTGGGATCTACCAAGCCATCATCAATATCTGTAAATATAATGTTCAAATGAAACGGAAATAAAAAATAAACACAAAGCCAACCAACCAGTATTATTATTAAGATTTTCTGATATATTCACGTTAACTTTGTCTGGCTGCATGCCTTCTCCAAAAGCTGCAACTAATTAATAAAATTAATTTTAAAAAAACACAAACTGTATTAAACTATACCAGAATTTTCTTTCAAAGTTTCTGTATCCACCTCGTCGTCATTGTTTTCCTCAGCTTCCAAGTTTGTGTCATCACAATCTATCAACAAAACGTACAAAAACGTAATCATTAAAAATTAACACGTATAAGTAAATATTTTTTTAAGAATTATTATTATTATTAAATGTAAATCAATAATTTAACTTTTCAAATAACCATAAATTTAATTTTATTCAGTTTAATAATTTAATGCATAAACACAAACAAAATATATACAAACACAACCAGAGATGACCATTTAACCATTTTCCCGCTATATTCAGCAGAGGCCACATCTGGCTGTTTTTGGGTTTTTGACTTTCTCTAGCCTCAAAGCTATTTCACAATTTAGAAACTATAACAATAACAATTATTATTAATGCTCACCACGTATTTTATTTAGCTCGGCACATCTTTCTTTTAACATTACTACGTCATCTAAAAACCAAACAATTATGTACATACATAAATTTCACAAGAACTGCCGTTTTTTAAAAACTCAATTATAATATTTTTCGCGATTCTTTCCAGTTTCTTCGTTTCCTCGGAATTATCACATGTTTCGTCAATTACTTTTAATGCGTCATATTCACTCAGCAAAGCCCTTATGCGAAATTTCCAAATGGAATATCTTTCGCCATCAAATTGTTTTATATTTCTTTTTGTTTTATCCATTTCAAATTAAATTCACTTTTTATCTATATATATATATATATATATATATGTGTATAGATGTATACTTAGCTTGCAGTGCTCAAGCATGAGCTGGGCCCATAACCTATTGGTTATTTTACAATATGGCGTCTCAATTCTGAGAACCAAACTAGCGCTCCGGCGGGCAACACTATAACGGAACTTTGGCAGGCAGCAACACTTATTAGTGTTTTTAATAAATCCAATAGCATCCAACAGTCTGAATATATATAAAAACCACAGCCACTTTTCAGCACTCAACAATAATACAATTGTAGTATTAATTTTATATTATATTTTATTCTTTTTTAATAAGCTCTGTCTGTCGATCCTCGGAATTCAAGAAGAAGTAAGGTAGTTCAAACCATGATACAATTATAATACAATATGTATAATTGTATCATGGTTCAAACTACCGCAAAACGCATTATTTGGTATTCTTATGTGCATGTGTGTATTATGCTTTTTGCCACACGCAATTTCATTATACATGCATATGGTGTTATCGATATTACCATCGATAAATGTGCTAACCGCAATTATTTAAATTGCGTGTTTTCCAACAGCTTCATTTTAGTAACCACCAACCAAATCTAAATGAAACTGTAAAAAGTTATGATATAATTTAACAAAATAAACTTTTTTATTCATGCTTTTCACCATGCAATAATTCGATGCATCGATGTTGGAAAAAAAACATCGATACATCGGAAATTTTTAAAACATCGACTACATCGATGTTGACATCGATGTTTTTGCAGCCCTACTGAGAAAGACGCTAGATGATTTATAGTTAAAAATTTTACTTTTGATTTTAATTAAAAAATTAACTATTGTTTTAGTTGTGCTTTTAGTTTTAATTTTGATATTATCGATAAAGCAACGACAAATACATATATGTATAGAAGGTAAAATTTTCGCTCATATACAAGTGAGAGCTACGACCAAAAATTCCATAATGTTGTTCAAGTGTGGGTATCGATGTATGGATATCGATATAGATTACAATGGGTAACTATCGATGGCATCGAGCAATAGATTATCAATAGATTTCGTAAGTGGATTTAGTTTAACATGTATGTATATGTATTTAAAACTCCAAAGATTTAGAGTTTTTAATATGAAAATTAAAAAAATGTACAAAATTTTAACAGTTGTTTTATTCAGTAAAAAGTATTAAGATTTATTTATGGACAACATTTTACCAAAAATTATTAGATAAGAAAAGAATGGATGATGTGGAGTTTGATTTGAACTTTGAGCAGCACAGTAGAAAAGATCAACAAGATCAACAAAGATCAACAAAAGATTAACAAGATCTAAAGTGAAATTATTATACATATTATGAAATCTTTCATTCACAAACGGTGCTTCCTTTTTTCCGCTAGTTCTTTTTTATATTTTTTCTCCACAAAAGTCTATATTGTCATTAAGGCAATTACTGTCTCGGTGTCCTCTGGCATGTTGACTGTACCAATATATAGAAATAATGATGTTCGAGAGAAATGTTGCACTCGTTGGTGGCAAATGAAATTCATGTTCGTCAACATGTTCATGTCTCATTTGCCATCACTGGCATAAACAAAGCTTATAATGCTTAGAATGATTGGTGCGATTGGGAGCTAAATCGGACCATAAACAAAGAAATTATGAAGGAAAGTATTGACGCATAATTTTTATTAATACGCTCACCTTACACTAAAACTTTAAGTGTAACCGTCATTTCCGTACTTTCTGTGGTCACACACTAAATTTTGTATGGAGCAGCTGCGAACAGCTGATTGTCATAATCAAAATCAGTTTCAGGAATCCCACTAACGTAATATCGATACATTGATGTTAGTTCCAGCTCTAAATTGAAGTCTTCAATTGAAGTAAAATGAGCAACTCTAAGCAGCTGGCTTTGCCTCTTTTTATAATAGTATCGTTTTCGAACAGAAACCCTGCCTAGGATTTAAAAAAAAAAACAGCAAAATGATGCGTTACGAGGGTAATGAGAAATTGGCAGATGAGACCGCTTGTGCTGGTGTGCGTGCAGATCTTAAAATGTGCCTGCTTGAAAGTGAATGCTGTCGTTTATATAAGAAGACCCCACGGCAATGCTTGCAAGACAACAGTGTGCCACCTGAGTGTCAAGTGCTGCGGAACACCTTTTACGAGTGCAAACGCTCACTAGTAAGTGTTTAAGTATCCAAATATAAAGATTTTTTAAAACTAGTTATAATTTCAGCTGGATAACAGGCAACGGTTTCGTGGCCATAAAGGCTATTAATTGGCACTGTTTTAATTTTAATTTAATTCTAAATATACGTGTTTATTAAATATACATAAAGTAAAGAGTAACTGCTTAATTGCGACGTCGTCGTACACGTGATATACGCCACGCATTCGGCTCTTCATATTTATTATACAGTGGTTCCAGTCGTTGATTTTTCTTGAATTTGCTGAGCTTGGTTGGATCAGAAAAGCGGAAAAACGATGGAGCAAATTCCACCAACCACTTTGGGTCAATTGTAGTCACCTCCCGCATATATTCCTTGGTTGTCTGCACCAGTTCGTGGTAAATAACCCATTCAGGTTGTCTATTAAACAATGCACTGGACGGATGAATGTAGACCACCTGAGAATCCACCAGAGTGCGGTAGCCTTCTTGCGGGTCCTTTTTGGCCGCATTGCGAAAAAAACCCGAGCAAATGGCCTTCTGTATACGAACCGAGTTCTTGCCTGCTGACACCACATCCAGCTTATGACGATCCATAATGCCCAATAGCTGTTTGCGCACATCCTGTGACCGTTTTAATGTACGAATTTGAACAAAGTTCTCATAGCACCAGGCATTCGAGAATTTGTTATTCTTCCAGCTATTGTATACTGCCAATAGAGTTAAATGATCACCTAAAAAGAAAAGATATATCAGTTTAGTAGTTTTAATTAAATATTTTTCATTTTAGCTTACCTTCCGCCTGATTAAATTTGGCTTTCTTCTGATCTGCCAGCGCTTGCTTATCCTTGGGTCTGTAGAACACGTTCTGCACGCTGAGCATTGAGACTATGGTGAGAATCTCGTCGGAACATTGCAGTGCTACCGACATTATGAGCATTTTGGACAGGTTCGGCTCGAGAGGGAATTCGGCCATGCGTCGTCCCAGGCGCGTTAGCAAACCCTCATCATCGAGAGCAGAGAGCGAGTGCAGTTGCTCTAGTGCCATAACTAGCGATTCCACTGGTGGCGCATCCATAAAATCAAAGTGAAGCAAATCATTGATTCCCATGGTCTTAAGTTGAAGCACAGTAGTAGCCAAATTAGTGCGTTGTATCTCCGGCACCGGGGTGGGCAGCATTTCGTCCCGATACGCACGCTCCGTGTACAAGCGATAGCATTTACCGGGCCCTGTGCGTCCGGCACGACCAGCTCGTTGTTTAGCTGCAGCCTGGGATATGGGCGTGACCACTAGAGAGTCCATACCCGTCTTGGAATTGTATACCTTTTGCTTAACAAAGCCAGGATCTACCACATAGAAAATACCATCGATGGTTAGAGACGTTTCTGCTATATTCGTAGCAATTACAACTTTACGACTTCCTGCTGGTGCTGGATCGAAGATGCGTGTCTGCATCTCAGAAGGAAGTGCAGAGTACACTGGCAATATGATTAACTCCGGTACATCTGGACCCAAGCTTTTCATTCGCTCATACAAAATCTCGCAGGCAGTGTCAATCTCCTCTTGGCCAGTTAGGAAAAGCAGTATATCACCCGGTGGTTCACGTAGATGAATCTGCATAACCGTAATCAATGAGGCATCCAAGTAGTCCGTTTCCGGTTCTTTAGTGTATAGTACCTCTACAGGAAAAGTTCGTCCGGGTATCGTAAAGATTGGGGCCTCGAAAAAGTACTGCGAAAACTTGACTGCATCCAGAGTAGCTGAGGTGACAATTAACTTCAATTCTGGTCGCTTTTGTACGGCAGTTTTCAATAAACCAAACAAAACATCCGTATGTATAGTACGCTCATGTGCTTCGTCCAACATGATAACCGAGTATCCCTTTAGTTCCGCCTCCATGAGACACTCACGCAACAGCATTCCGTCTGTCATGTATTTGATGACCGTCTCCGGGCTGGTACAATCCTCAAAACGAATTGTGTAACCCACTTCCTGGCCCAGGCGGCAACCGTACTCCTCGGCCACGCGTTTTGCCACAGACATGGCGGCCACACGACGCGGCTGGGTGCAGCCAATCTTTCCTCTAGCCGTAAAGCCACATTCGCCTAAATACTGTGTGATCTGCGTTGTCTTGCCGGATCCCGTCTCGCCGATAACAATCAGTATTTGATTGTCCGTTACAGCCTTGATCAGGTCATCACGCAGCTTATAAATGGGGAGAGACTGTCGTTGTTCAACAAGAGTAAGATCTGTCTTCTTGCCAAATGAGGATTTCTTGCCACCAATCACGTGTTTTTTCCACTCTGGCACTTCTTGCGGTGCTGCACCCATACCACGCATGTTGGCAGCCAAGTGTCGCGAGGTGTCATCCTCTGGCAAGGGATCAATCCAGTTTTTGTTAAGATTACTGGGTAGTGCTTCCATTTCCTGTTCTCGCTGTAGCATTTTTTGTTCGCGTCGTTCTTTGGATAACGCTGACTGCATCATCGCAGCCTGTGCCAGAGATCCATCTGGATTTTTGACAATTCGCACGGGGGACAAGTCATGGAGAGCACGTCCATGGCCCGAGAGGAATGGTGGCTCCTCCTCTACAATTTCTATTTCGATATCCGCTTCGTCATCCTCATCCTTTGGCAGCAAACCAGTTTCCTCATCAAAGTCTGGCATCTCACTACGATCCAGCACACCAGAGCTAATCATCTGTTTAATCTCCCAACGCTCCGGGCTGGAGATGCGAGTCACACGCTTACGGGACTCATGCTCATCCCCGTCGATGTTGTTACCCTGCAGATTAAGTATGGATGAGGTGCTGCTGAAGGGACCATCGGGATTGCGATCACGCAACGACGTGACATCCTCATCGAGCGCATGTGATAATGGATTGAGATCTCGTCCATTATCCTGATCAACTTCTTTCATGGAAAGCGAAACCTTTTGACCAGTCAGCGATATAACCTTCACCCTTACAGTTTGATTACGAGCCACAACCTCGGTGACATCTGTTACACGACCCTCAGCACGCAACTGGGAAATATGCACTAATCCCTCCCAGCGCTTGCGTAGTCCAAACAATTGCACAAAACAACCAAATGGCACTATATTAGCTACCTTGCCGGAATAGATCTTGCCCGGTTCGGGATCATCAGTCATTGCAGTCGCTGGCGGTGGCATTTTCTCTTGATGACGACTGCTGCGATCTCGAGATCGTGAACGAGACCGATAGAATCGTTTTCGATGACGCTCCCGCGATCTGGAGCGATGTCGCCGACGATCCTTATCTCCGCGAGAGCTACTACGTTGCCGATGACGCTCTCTATCACGGTCCTTATCGCAGTCTTTATCTCGCTCCCGTTCCTTGTCGCGTTGTCGTTCCATGTCACGCTCCCTGTATGTATCCTTTCCTCGCTCACGAATACTCTCTTGCTTATGCCTGTGACGATCATGTGAACTGGAGCGTTGCTTTCGTTTCCCATCTTTAACATCTAGATGATCAACGCAAGTTTCTGTTGGGGCAAAAGCTTCCAGTACCAGCATTGCAGCATCAACATCGCTCATTTCTGATTTTTTTTTTTGCTTCGCTTTTCCACTTTCTCGCTCCGTTTTTACCTCATCTTCCAGTTTACGGCCGTACTTCTCATTGGGCAATGCTAAGCCCGGAAACATAGTCATTAGCTGTGTCTTTTTGTCCGCTTTGCAATCAATAATCTCTGTCTTAGCATCACGGCCACGGAAAGTGGGACGCATTAAATTGATGATTCGCTGCAAATTTTGCACAAGTGAATCTGGAAATTCGGCTCCATTTTCCAGCAATGCTTTCCGAAATGATTCATAGGTGCGATGTTTATGCTCCAAATCAATTATGAACTCAGCCAAATCTTTGTCATTAATCCCTAGATGGTTATCGAGTTCTGTACAGATTTTTGATACCAGTGATAGGTATTCCAATTGCTGCAGTTCGTCCATGTTGCACAAATATTGCAAGAACTGCAGTAATTATACAAACCAATCCCTAATTGATTAAACGTTTAGTAAAAACGAAAAAAATACCGCACGCTATCTTCAGATATGCAAGAATATATTTTTCTGCCATTCATGACAAAAAACACGACATGCGCTCATATCTATGTATGTATAAGTGAACAGCTGTTTCAAACTGTGCTGAAAAACTCCGTTAGTGTATAACGTGGCAACACTTTTCAAATCTTGTCATATTTTGAGCAAGCTACGCTCGCAATTCAATGTTTTCCGTTTTGTTGATAATTATTTATACGTTTTGCTGAGTTAACGCGAGTTAATTTATATTGTGTATTTCGAAAATGTCATCTTTCTTCGAGTGCTTCAACAATTTTGTGCAAAACGGCGGGAACGTCGCTCAAAATGTGGCCAATGAAGACAGCGTCCAACATCCCCATCAAACAAATAATAATAATATATCTGCTGAAACACATACGCCTAGTGAAACGGTAAGCTTTGAAAGTTTTGTTTAAATAGATTATAAGTTTATTGTGTGGCTAAAACTGGTTGAATAATATTTTGTGCGAAATGTTGGTTTGGTTGCACTTGGTGCTGCCAGACCTCCGTGATGTTGCATATTATGTTCATCGATTTGGCAACGCCGTGAAGCACGCCATGTTTTAATTGAGAAAACGCAAGCAGTGATATGTATAGGAAAAAATTCCCCCGAAGAAATATTCATAATAAAAGAAATAATAAAATTATAGTTATCATTAAATACTTCTAAGTTTATATCAAACATAAAAGAGATAATTGTTTGTAAAATTAATAACAACACTGCGAACACCGATTCGACGCATCATAAAGAAGAAGAAGAAAAACCTGCAACTTGCGAGTAAACTACAGAAAACAACGCAAATTAAATAAAATTAGGCACGCAAAATGCTACAAATAAAACAAACGAAAAACAGTAAAAATAATGAAATTGTCGTGGTGGAAAAGAAACCGAAGATGCAGTCGTCCACAACAAGCACTTCAATTATTACATATAGCCCCAGCAAATTTATTGCCAGGGGTGGCGTACCATACACAAAACTTCAGGCACACACAGACACTAAGGCGACCAACACCAAAACCAACACAAATATAACAAGAGTTGGAGCTCCAATAGCTGCACCAACAGCAACTACCGCATCCAAATTATCAACAGGATCAAATGGAAATACAAGTTCATCTATTTCGTATTACGTGGTGAAGGCAGGGCAACTTGGGAGCGCAGCCTCTATACTGAACTCGCCACCTAAAGCAGCAACAACTGCGACTACAACGATTTCAACAGAGAGTGTAATAATAAGTCTTCCAGGCAAATTATATCCCCTCATAATAATAGCACGCTGTATCACTTACCCCTCATGCACATTCAGTTAATCATATTCGACTTTTCATTTTCTAATGGTATTTAACATTTTTTCCGTTTCTGCAGTCTAGCACTATTTCGGTACCCAGTGAATCATCTATGGAGCATGCCTATATGCGTGATGCTCCACGCACCGATATCAACTCTATAAACAATGGGTTGGCGCCGACACGCACTATTCTGGTCCGCCATCCTCCACAGTGCCCAACCTGTCACACATATCCAACACCTGAGGATTCTTTATCTGAATCACAGCAGTCGGCTCATGTGCCACCCTACGATGAAATTGCAGCAAAAGAGTTTATGAATGAATGCGCACGCATCGCTAAATATGTCCGTAATAATAATTTCGATGAGCAGGACTGGCAGGCCCGCGTTAATCGGTATATTTATTTAAACTCTTTTTCTTTAATTGCAAATGCTTACTCTCTTTTTTTCCTTTCCAGCATTGGTTGGACATATAGACAGGAAACTTTATTTGATAAAGTTTCTGCTATCTTGGATCAAGATCAATTGGCGCGACTGGCCAATGATAAACGCCAGCATGAGGCAGTGCATCGTCGGGTAGCTGTTGACAAATCTGCTACTCGCATGCGTCGCGCTTTAGCCAGTATTGCGTGGGAGCCTCGCATTACACAGTGGCTGCATGTTGTGCTTATGGAGCACCTGTCTCCATCCTACATGGCATCCTATCTGGATATTATGCAAACGCTGAAGACCAAGTTGCCTACTCTAACGGACAAAATGCTTTTCAGTCGTCCACTGAACAATAGCCAAGAGTTGCTCGCTCCAGTCATGAAGAAACGCTGGCAACCCGATATTTTAGCTAAGTCGCGTCATCTAGTCCATAACGCCATCATGATTGCGATACCAACCATGCCTACAAGTGGTCCTGTGCCGGAACGCATGCAAGATTGGTATCAGGCCTTGGCTAGCATAACACAATTAGTACAAATAACGCTGCCCAATACGAGTAAGTTCATCATTTTACTATTTGTATTTTACTAATGATTTTCGATGTTCTTGTTTAAAGATGACCGCATTGGACGCCAGAATCTGGACCAGGTCGCTGAAACCATTGTCTCACTGACCCGCGTGCGTATACACGAATTACGCACTGAGAATCCCAATCGTGGGATTATATTAATTGGCTTTAATGCGGGTTCAGCGTTGGCATTGCAGGTGGCCATGTCGGAGAGCGTGGCTTGTGTCATTTGCATTGGTTTTGCTTATAATACGTTACGAGGGCCTCGTGGAACACCAGACGATCGTCTGCTAGATATAAAATCGCCTATACTGTTTTTAGTGGGACAAAATTCAGCACGCACCAGCCAAGAGGAAATGGAGGGACTGCGTGAGCGTATGCAGTCAGAATCCTCTCTAGTTGTGGTAGGTAGTGCAGATGATGCTTTGCGTGTGCCCAAAAGCAAGCGTCGCATTGAAGGCGTCACACAGGCCATGGTGGACTCTATGGTTGTGGTAAGTGTGTGTTTGTCCAAGCTAAAAACGATTACGAATAAATAATTGCTTTTACAGGATGAAATTTATGAATTTATCAATAAAACATTAAACAATCCGCCTGGTCCACGTATGCCCACCTCACTGCTTGGCAGCAATTCCTATCAGCGACAGCTCAAACAGCAGCAGCAACAACATCAAGTCTCAACCGATGGGTACATCAACAAGGCGCACTTAACTCAAGCTCGCAAGCGGAAGGCTGTAGATGGTCAGGAGGATCCAGTCCTGCAGACGAATAAAACTAAATATGTGCCACACAGTGAGTTTTTGTTTATCAATAGCAGTTGTCAATTCCTTAAGCTAACATTAATCAACTTAAATTAATTAATTAATCCTACTCATATGCACGATGTTTACCTTTGCATGTTGCACGTTTATTTTTATATGCATCAATCCACTACTAATACACACTTATCCCAATTAAAAGAAGTACGTGTCCCAAAACTGCCTAAACCAAAACCACCGCGACTAATTGATCCATTTGCGGTAAAGCGCAAGGGTAAAGAAAATTAAATATATATTAGCTTGATTTTATGGTTTATTATAAATTCAGGGATTGTATGAATTATGAGATGCACTTTTAATGTAATTTAGTATATTTTACTGTATTTATTTTAATTTATTACTCAACTTATTTTTAATGATATTTACTTTGAAATTGTCGTATTCATGATCATCTTCATAATCGGAATTGTTAAGCTTACGATCCTTGTGTTTGTTGTATGCTTGTATGATTTTCCCCGTTTCATCGACTAACAGTTTCCTTTTCCACAGTTGGTCGACCACGCACACGTCCGCTGCCCAGCGTTGCACCCGGTAGTGGTAAACCTACCGATAAACACATGCTCAGCAATGAAGAGATGAATCAATCCATTGAGTCCATGCTTGAGGAAACACTGGAATATGGCGAAACGCAAGCAGCTGTGACGAGTGAATCTATGAGCAAGGCAATTCCCAGTGGTGCAGTCAACCAGCAACCAACACCTGTATCATTGGCGGGAAAAATCAAAATACTGCCACATAATCAGTTTGTTCAGCTTAAAGCCCTACCCGCGCAGAGTAAACTCATCAATTACACGATCAGCAAGAGTAATAACAGTCCTGTAACGACAACAGCCATTGCCGGATCGTCGGCGGCAGCAGGAGGAGCAATCGTTAGCTCTGCGAGCATTGGCAGCATTATAAAAACGGTGCCATCATTGAGTGGACAACAAGTGTTTGCACTGAAAGCACCCTCGGTACAATCTACACAGTTGATCTCTGCACCACCCGCTGCTGTTGCTGCACTCCCGGCAACAACAACACAGCAAAAATATACTGTTATAAAGAATTCCCATGGCATGACTATGTTGCAGCTGAGCAAGCATATGTCTGCTGCTGCCGTTGCAACATCGAATCAGATGGATCTATCGAATATTATTGATATGCCTATAGTATTTGCGGATAACGAGGGCAATATTTCTGAACAGCAACATTCAGAGCAGCAGAAAGCGAAAAGTAAGCGATATTATAATTTATATTATCAGTGAACCTTTTTAATTCACAAATTTACTCCTTTGCAGCCATTACCTCAAGCAGCCCCTTGATCATTAGCCAAAAGATCATTAAAGAAGCAACTCGTTCCGCAAAACCTACCGGCATTGCCAGTAGCAAACCTGGAGGCAATGTGATGATCAACAAGGGCATACAACAGCTGTTCACCTCACCAAATGGGTCAGTGGGTGGCGCTAACAAGGTGGTGTATCTGAATCGCAGCAGTATTAAACCAATGACTGCAACAACAGCAGCTGGAACTACGCTCACGCGTCTGCCAAATGGCGCCGCAAACGTACCGATACGCATTGTCAACAATCCAAGGGCAATGGTTTCTGGTGCCACATCAGCAGCCTGTAACGCAGTGGGGAATCAATTGTTGTTGGATACAGGCAGTATGAAGTCGTTGAATCTACAAGCTATAAAGACTACAGCGGGCACATCGGGAGCTGGGACTGGAACACTGCGTCAGGCTGGCAGCGTTCTTAGCGTTGGCAATAAGACCTATTCACAGTTTCAGGTCATCAATAATCCAACAGTTGCCGGAGAAATGAAACCTCAGTCGTTACGTAATCTTTTCATTAAATCTGCCACAGGATTGAAACCTCTTCAAGTGGTAGCAAATCGTTCGCCACTTATACCAGCTACAGCTCCTGGTGGTGCTGCGGTACGTCGTGTATTAAATATAGGTGCCGTTGCTAAATCAACCACTGTGACAGTTAGCACACAGCATGGCAAAGAGACAAAGATAATAAGGACAGCGGCCACACCACAGCACACAACGCACAGCCAAGATACAGAGTAGCTGATGTAATCATCGCATTGTTTTGTTTGTTACTAAGTATGTTAGAGTTTAAGAGTCTCTTGAATTCTCAGTTAGTTATGGCATAAGTTCTCCTAAACTTTTGTATTATGTAAATAGCAAACGTTGATCTTTAAATACATGTATAAAATGATTTAAGCATACATATTACTCTGCTAGACTGAAACCAGAAGAAAATCGTGATTTTGTGTATTATATACATGTATACAATATGTCTACAATATGTATGTAAAAATACATACATAATTGCAGTCTATGCAAATTCCTTAATTTCTGTCCTAAGGTTCTTATTACTTGCTTTCAACAATGTAAGCGTCCGGACAGGAAGCGACGCTAATGTGCCGTGGGAATTTTTAAACTAGTACAAGCACAAATAACAATTTTTATACTTGAAGGTGGGCGAAAGAAAAGTGCGTTCGAACTTCAAATATATGTAACTACAAATATTTGGCTTGTATATTGTTGTACATTACGTAAACTTCGTTTCTCACGCTGCTCTAGTTCAGGGAATGTCTAACTATCTTGAAGGCTTGAAGACATCTCAGTTCAGCGGGAAAAGAAATACATATGTTCATGTATACAAGTGACCAAGTGTCCAAAGAATAACAAGAACGTGCTCGATTTCGTTTGGGGGATAGTAAGCAAGAAGAAATTGGGTTTACAGAACAGCCTGATCAGTTAGTTGTTGTGAACGATTATGATACATTACACGGCTCAGTTATGCTCGTTTTGACAAACGTATCATTATAAACGGTTTGCTGTTTTATGTTTTTATCGATATTCCTGTCTCCGATATACACCAGCAGATTTGTATCAAGTGTCGTACTTTGTTTTTAAAGTTACTTTGTTACTAATCATGGTACATGAACTAACCACACTCGTTTACCAGTGAAAAGAATTAATCGTTGCTGACAAAAAAAAGCCGTAAGCGAAATATGTAAAATTTATATATTGCGACAGGGTATTCCCAAGATAGAGGACAAATATTTAACCCTGGAACGTCATCCTTATTTTTTGTACGTTAACGTCATCCTTCGTCAATATGACTTCGACCTATTTTATGTGAGTCTGAAATATGCCATGAGCAAAATTAAAAACCAAAATATATTTCTTAATTATATTTGAACATATTTCGTTCAATATTTTTATCATTTTTGTAATATTTTTTAATCTTAAACTTAAAAATATCATTTCACAGCTTTCCCTTTTTTGGCAAATAGATCGTCTTTAACAAAAAACTACGTCATTTACATACAAAATATGACGTCTTCTTTAAATACTTAGGATGTATGTAGTGCATTGTTCTACTTTATCTACAAACTATTAAATTACTGTCAGTATCTTACTGACAAGCGCTACACGAAAAGGGGGACTTAAATAAGCAGTATAAACAGGTTGTAATTCAAAAATAAAATCGCGCGCAGTTATTTTGACTAAGGATGACGTTCTAGGGTTAAACGAAGAGCACAGAAACAGCGATTTAGGATAAAATATTGATATTACTTTTTTAAGGCCTCTTCCCAGATGAAATAAACTTTTTTTTCGGAAAGTGCTCATTATTTTGACCGAGTCCACATAATGTTAGTGACCCTTGTACTAAATTAGGTATGGCAAAAGGGTCTATGGTCACACCATTTTATTAGCTGCGCTTTGTTTAAAATCTGAATCAAAAATATTACATAAAGGCCTATTCCCAGATGAACGGAATTTTAATGAATTTTCTAATTTTTTTTAGACTCTGTACTTTAAAAAAGTACAAAGGGTCTATTAGGTTTGTGCAAATGACATTTGTGTGTAACAGGCAGAAGGAGGCGTGGCAGACCCCATAAAGTATATATATTCTTGATCAGGACGACGAGCTGAGTCGATATAGCCATGTCCGTCTGTCCGTCTGTCCGTCTGTATGAACACCGAGATCTCGGAAACTATAAGAGCTAGAGACTTAATTTTTTTTTGTTTGGTTCGTGTATTACATAGGCAGGCCAAGTTTATGTTTTTAATTTGATATCTCATCCCCCTCCCCATCAAATTTACAAAAATGTTCTTAGTATATACAGTTTTAGAGTCACTGGATTTTCATTCATTTTTTGCAGGATTAAAGCTTTAGATGCTGCGAATGTTTGGTGCGAGTTGCAGCCCAATCGGATAAGAAACACCGGAGATATTGGACAAACAATTTTCAGTACCAGGCATTTGGGTAGGGGAGGGGGGAAGCCATAGTGTACGCGGCTACTAGGGCGTATGCGTGATTTTTGATTGTGAGTTTGAATTTCTGTATGAGTATTGGTTATTGTTTGTATTTGCGTGTATATTTATATGTAGAAGTGTATGTGTGTGTGTGTATAAGTGCATGTGTATGTGTTTGTGAGTATGTTCATATATGCTGCTGCTATTATAGACTCCCAGGGCAAATCAAAGTACAGGGTCACCTACTGTCGGTTGCGTCCGACTGTAGCTTTCCGAGTTTTTTATATATTGTATTCGTATTGCTGCACTGTAATTTCATAGAGAAACTTTAAACGCTCCCGCTTTTGATTTGCCCTTGCCGGCTTGTCCAGATCCTATAACATATCAGTTGCGGCTTGCGATAATTGTGGATTCAATACGCCTTCTAAAAATTCATTTTCCATAATCGCATTATAACTCAAATTATTTGGCGTGCTCATCATATCGAATATTTTCCTTTATTTTTCTTTGTTTACAGCAGCTGTTAATGATCAGCGTATTTTTTATGATCCGCTCTATTTACGCTCCATAAAAACTTGGATAATGATCCAGGAGCGGTCCCGTTCACCAGGAAAATAGTCATTATCCGATCATTGATCTATGATGCAAGTGACATGGTGAACGCAACCAGTGTGGTCCATATTTAATTCTTTTTATTTTTTGCCAATACGTGTGGCTTTTGTTGAATTTTTATGGATACACTGTAGCCGAAACAAAATAAGTAACATTTACGCTAGTTTCGGTAACGAATTCCGTTTTTCTTCATATGTAGTTTTGTTTTTAAGTCTTTTAAAACAGATCTTGACATTTTATGTTATTTTTAATTTTTATTTTATTAATCAGAAATCACCCTTATTTATTAATAAAAAATTATAATAATCAATACAACTTGATTATTCATAAAACTCATAAAAGTTACGATATTTTATTTTGTGTTGATATTGATGTCGTAAGCAGGGACTCTAAATAACGGTTATGATTCCAGAAAATCTCACTATGAAAGGAGCGTCTTAGAAAAATTATAAAGACACAGGAGTATTCCTAGAGGCCACTCCATCCAATTACGCAATAAGCTTTAATTTTGTAATTTTTATTTAAAAAAATAAAAATTACTGTTATTTTTAAATTTTATAATATAAATATAAAATATTCATTGTTTTTTAAATACTTTTTAATCAAATATATATATAAAAAACTCGGAAAGCTACAGTCGGACGCAACCGACAGTAGGAGACCCTGTACTTTCCTTTGCACACACACACGCTAACACTCACACAAGCACACATAGCGCAAAGTCGCATGCAACCACACATACGCTCGCGCTGCTCCCCCCTTACATAGTACAGGGAATTGAATCTTGAATATCTCCGGTGTTTATTATCCGATTGAGCCACAATTTACAGTACATATAAAGATTATCATAAGAATTTCGTATGCCAAAACACAAGTTTGTATCTTTAAAATTGTGGGCGTGGCAGTTTTACGCGGTTTTTGGGGGAGGGGGGGGGGGGAGGTATCAAAAATCTAAAACAAACTTGATCTGCTTGCACTATAGGGGCATCTAACTGCCAAATATGATGTCTCTAGCTCTTACAGTTTCCGAGATCTAGGTGTTCATACAGACGGACAGACAGACGGACAGACAGACAGACAGACGGACATGGCTAGATCGACTCAGCTCGTCGTCCTGATCAAGAATATATATACTTTATGGGGTCTGCCACGCCTCCTTCTGCCTGTTACATACATTTCGGGCTTGCACAATCTTAATAGACCCTTTTGTACTTTTTTAAAGGACAGGGTCTAAAAATTTGAAGACAAAATAAAAGTATTTGCTGTATATCTCAGCTACCTGGATACGATATGCAACGTCTAGTTTATCCTAATTTCGTCAAATTTACGACCTAACAAAATGACTAAATATACAGAACTAGACAGTGTTATTATTTATTACATATTAAGCTACAGTTGGACGCAAACGACCCAGTACTGTGATTTTCCTTGGGAGTCGCCAAAAATAAGCAACAACCAATGCCCACACATACATACATATGTACATGCCCGTAATCAACAATCACGCATACGCCGGCAGCGGCAGCGTACACTGTGGCTTCCCCTTACGCCTGCCCAATGCCTAGTATACAAAATTGATTATCTCCGGTATTTATTATCCGATTGGGCTGCTAATCGCACCAAGCATTTTATGCTTCTAAGAAGAATGAGAGTGACTAAAACTGTACATACTGAGAATATTTTTAAAATTTGAGGGGGAGGTCATGAGATATCGAAAATCAGAGATAAACACATGACAAAAAAATTAGGTCTCTACTTCTTATAGTTTACAAGATCTAGGTGTTCATACGGTCTCAGCTCGTCGTCCTAATTAAGAATATATATATATACTTTATGGGGTCTGCAATGTCTCCTTCTGCCTGTTAAACACACATGTCAATTGTTTTCCTGAAATCAATTCCTTTCCAGGTTATACAGATGTTAAATTTATTCAAAAACTCTTTTCCATAGTAGAGAGTCTGATAAACTGAAAGATTATTTAAAAATATCATTTAATTATTTTTATATGCTAATAATTTTCGTCGTTGCGTTGCATGGCATATTGCAGTTGCAACAATCGCGTAATTTTTTACTTATTAGACCCTGTACTTTAAAAAAGTACAAAAGGGTCTATTAAGATTGTGCAAATGACATTTGTGCGTAACAGGCAGAAGGAGGCGTAGCAGACCCCATAAAGTATATATATTTTTGATCAGGACGACGAGCTGAGTCGATATCTGTCTGTCTGTCTGCCCGTCTGTCTGTATGAACACCTAGATCTCGGAAACTATAAGAGCTAGAGACTTTTTTGTTAGGTTTGTGTATTACATAGGTAGGTCAAGTTTATTTCAAATGTTTAAAAAGTCATCCCCCTCCCCCTCAAATTCGCAAAAATATTCCCAGCAAGTACAGTTTTAGAGTCACTGTTTTCCTTTTTTTGCATGAATAAAGCTTTAGGTGCTTTGAATGTTTGGTGCGTTTTGCAGCCCAATCGGATAATAAACACTAGAGATATTGGACAAACAATTTTCTGTACTGAGCATTTGGGTGGGGGAGGGGGAAGCCACAGTGTACGCGGCCACTAGAGCGTATGCATGATTTTTGATTGTGAGTATGAATGTCTGTTTGAGTATTGGATATTGTTTATATTTGCGCGTATATTTGTATGTATAAGTGTATGTGTGTATGTATAAGTGCAGCATATATGAACATACTCACATACACAGAGTATGTTCATATATGCTGCTGCTGTTATCGATACCCAGGGCAAATCAAAGTACAGGGTCTCCTACTGTCGTTTGCGTCCGACTGTAGCTTTCCCTACTTTTTTTATATATGCTAATAATTTTTGATGTTCCGTTGCAGAGCATATTGCAGTCGCAAAAAGATCAAATTTTGTAGGCCCTGTACTTTAAAAAAGTAGAAAAGGGTCTCTTAGGTTTGTGCAACTCAGAAATATACATATGTACCAGGCAGAAGGAGGCGTGGCAGACCCCACAAAATATATATGTTTTATAAACTGTAAGAGCTAGAGATATAATATTTGGCATTAGATGCCCCTATAGTACAAAGATCAAGTTTGTGCTAGATTTTTGATACCTTTCCCAACCCCCCACCCACAAACCGCGAAAATCCGCCACACACAAAGCGCCACATACAAACTTGTGCTTCAGCATTTAAAGAGTGTATGGTATCCTTTATCTGTGCTGTGAATTGTGGCCCAATCGGATAATAAACACTGAAGATATTATAGATTTTACTTTCTGTACATGGCAACGGGGGAGCAGCGAGCATGCACTTAATGTAACGTAAGTGTGTATGCGTGTTTGTTTGAAACTTTATGATATGTGTGCATGTATGAGTGTCTGTTAGAGTGAGGGTGTGTGCAAAAGAAAGTACAGGGTCTTCTGCTGTCTGTTGCATCCGACTGCAACTGTAGCTTTCCGAGTTTTTTTTAGACCCTGTACTTTAAAAAAGTCCAAAAGGGTCTATTAGGTTTGTCCAACTCAGAAATGTATGTAACAGACAGAAGGAGGCGTGGCAGACTCCACAAAGTATATATATTTTTGATCAGGACGACGAGCTGAGTCGATCTAGCCATGTCCGTCTGTCTGTCCGTCCGTCTGTCCGTCTGTATGAATACCTAGATCTCGTAAACTGTAAGAGCTAGGTATCATATTTGGCAATTAGATGCCCCTATAGTGCAAGCAAATCAAGTTTGTGTTAGATTTTTGATACCTCCTCCCCCTCCCCCAAAAACCGCGAAAAACCACCACACCCACAACTTTAAAGATACAAACTTGTGCTTTGGCATTCAATAATGTTATGATAACCTTTATCTGTGCTGTGAATTGTGGCTTATTTGGATAATAAACACCGGGGATATTCAAGATTCAATTCCCTGTACTAGGTAAGGGGGGAGCAGCGCGAGCGTATATGTGGTTGCGTGTGACTTGCGTTATTGTGCATGTGTGAGTGTCTGTTAGCGTGTGTGTGTGTGCAAAAGTAAGTACAGGGTCTCCTACTGTCGGTTGCATCCGACTGCAGCTTTCCGAGTTTTTTTTACTATGCCTGTTGCATACGCGTATACAATTTCATTGAAGTATATTGCAGTAGACCACTAAGAAGTGCAACTACAACAACAGCCAATTTATATACGTACATACATATGTAGTAATATGTTGTTGCCTTATGACCAATTTTTATGCTAATCAGCAAAATGTTTTGATAGCACCCCATAGAACACAGAAAAAAATAAAAAAAAAAACAATGTAAATGTATATTATCTTCTTTACAAACTTACTTATATGTGCATACAGATATAAATGTATATATATAAATATATCAACTGCACATCTACATAACGTATGTACAGTGCAATCTCGATAATTCGGACACTCGATAATTTGGACAACGCGTTAATTCGGGCAGTAAAGTGCTTTCCATCATTATCTCTGTAATTTGGGTACCAGGATATTTTGCAAAATATTATATGCTATGTTAACAAAAACTGAAGCAAAAATAAATTAAAATTGGATTCTTTTTCCCCTATTACGGTAATTCGGACAAGTCGAAATTTCGGACATTGGCCAAACACTAATTGTTCGAATTATCGAGATGGCTTTGTATATACATATGTACATACATACATATGTATGTATATTTGTCTTTGCTGTGAAATATTTAATTACATTTGTGTACAGTACGGCCAATACGAAGTTGTTATGCTGCGTTTAACGTCGGTGCCGACGTCGCAGCCTTTTGGCAGTGGCTTTGACTTTGGTCAAATTATGAAAAATTCTTTAAGCTGACTTCAGTATCTCGGTCAAGTTGAAGGTGTTAAGAGTAAATTTAAATAATGTAAAGAATATTTTGAAAAAAAAAAACTCTAAGTGCAATGTTTAATTATAAAGTTTGCGCAATACTACAACTTCGAATATCGAACTGATTCCCAAAGCTCTAGAAAAACTATGTGTCAGCAAATGTAAAATGCAAATCGAATTCGGTTTTAAAATATCATTTAGGCTGCCGACATTTTTAAAAACAAACATAAAATGGTTTTTGCGATCTACTACTAACCTGCAAACATTTAAAATTGTACATATGTATATTAAAGATGGCCTGGTGAGCCATGTAAGTCAATTCATCAAGTAGAACAAATTACTTACATACATTAGAGTCCAGGTCTATAGTATGACATTGGTTTCTTGCCCCATTTGAAAAACTAACTATCGGCGTTTCCCACACTACTCTTCCTACTGTTCTTATTTTCCACTGCCTTTCAAACATAAGGTCATCACATAAACTTTTTTTCATATAGTAAATGTATATGAAGTAGTAGTAGCCCGTTTATTGATATTTATGCATAGGATTTACGTAAAAGTAAAATCACTACAATCAATCGTAAACGAAATAAACATTTGCTTTACATCTGCACACTTTTTTAAGAAACTTCAATAAAAAGCGTTTCGGAAATTGGCCACTACCTCGCAATCACGTGATGTTCTAGCGGAGCCGAGCTGATGCGGAATTTTTTCTTACGTGCCAGCACGGCTGGCGTTGAATTCATATTTCATGTGATGTGACGTAGTGGAACATTTCTGACGTTTCCGACAACAATGTGTGAAGTGGGAAATAACCCAAAACTGTGCTCCAGACAAGATGGAAAAAAATATGTCAACAGCTGCATTTGTGCTTTGAGTTAGTGCTCTATATTCTTTGGCTACTCACCAGCAACCAATTGCAAAATTTAAAAAGATCTGTAGGTTTACGAGCCCTTACGAGTTAATTATAAAATAAAAAGTAAATATGGTCAAATAAATAATTAAAACACATTTCTGAATACTTTAAAAGGATTTACATATTTAAGATTTGTTACAGCTACACTGAAGGTTGGGAAAAGGTTTGAGCAACAGTACATTTGCAGAAGAATTAAAATATAAACTTAAAGATTAAATTATCCAATTAATTAGAAAATAAGCCTTTAAAGGACTGCCCCTACTGAGCAAGGCCGAAATCGATCTATCGAATTCCGGCCCTAGAGCCGTTGAGTTGCATTTCAGTTAAACGAAAATACGGATCTGATGCAATTACCTCATACGAGTGCGGCCCATGTAGTGGAGTAAACTTGGGGACAGCGACACTGCCATTTTATAAAAATAAACATAAAAAAATCCAATCCAAATACGACAACGTCTCCAAGGATTTAACACGGAGCAAACGTCGGCAACGTTGTTGTTGACTTGACATTTTACAGATTGAAAGCTTGGATTGATAAACATAATGTTATCCTTAATTTCTTAGTTGGGTAGCAAGTAAATTACATAGGATTTTACATAATTTTGTATGTGCAGAAAACTGATTAAATATTAAATCAAAGTTATTAATTAGCTTTATTATTATGTATTATTTAACGATTTGCACTTCCTTTTTAGATATTTTTACATTCTTCGCTGCAACTGTATTTGTTGTTGCTGTTATCGATGTTACTGTTACTGCTCTTATTTATGCACTTTCTTGCAAAAAAAAAAAAAAAAAAAACTGAAATGCAAATATGTTCACGCAAATTGCTTATAGTTTCTGCTTCGTTCTGTCAAACATTTATAGTAGGCTGCAACAGATGCCACGCCGCTGCAGAGGCTCATATCATGTGGTCAGTCACTCTTAGCCTAACGTTGCCAACGCTTCCAGCCGGTTTGTTTGGGCCGGCTCTTAGTATTCGGACTGGAAGTCACAGTCGGGTCTCTAAAAAAGTAAATTGCGAGTTTAGTAAGGCGTTCTTCATTCCTTTCAGTTGGATGGACATTAACTTTCACCATAAATTATTTTTGCATGCCAAAAATTGACCCAGGCCTGGGCGCACACGGTTAATGTCACCCCGTAATGTGTTGTTGCTTACGCAGGTGGCCCGCGCCCCCATTTACAGTTGCTCTTTTGATTCTCAAAGCCTGCAGTTTCGGTTTTGTATGACAACCAGTGTTGCCAACGCCCCACAAAAAAAAGGACAGATGAGCCCGAAAAAAAACACAAAAAGGATAAAATTTAACTAAAAGGACAAAAAACAGGACAACCTTTATTTTATTCTATATTCAATGAATTTCACTATTTTCGTGTATTTTGTACAGTACTTGATCGAAAACTACGTCATCTGCATAATTTTCTTGCATATATGCAAACTGCAAGTTGCACAACTCGCTTAGGTGCACAACAGTATTGTATGTTGGGCCCTAAACATTGTCGTCAAGTTAAAACTGGTGTAAATGGTATTTTGATTACCTGAGCGAAGGTCACAGCATTTTGCATGTTTCTTTGTGGGTTCATGCGCTCGTATTTGATCAATTTTGGATTTTAACCTGCACTTGCAATACTTCCAGTATGCCTTATCCTAATCCTTGGCATCTCGTCCTAGCCAATTATTTATATTTGGTTCGCTAAACCAAGTTTCGCGAAACTTGTTTAAAAATGTCTTTAGGCATGTTGAAATGAGCGTTATAAACCGATAATCAAAACACAGTCAAACGCCAATCTATACACATAATTTCGATTACACTGAATAAAGCATCTCTTATAAAAATGCTTATCGAAAGCGGAAAATAATAATAGTGGGATTCCTGAAAATGATTTTGATTTGATTTTGATTATGACAATCAGCTGTTCGCAGCTGCTCCATACTAAATTTTGTGTGTGACCACAGAAAGTACGGAAATGACGGTCACACTAAAAGTTTTAGCATAATCAGCTCCGAAGCTGATTTTGATTTTGATTATCTTGCTGTGAGACCGTTCACCCTTGTGTGACCGTTTACTACGTAGAAACTAGTGGCAACACTTGGTGTTTATTACAGCTATTTGAAAATGGAATACTTTGTAATCATTCTGCAATTTTATAATAAATTACTGAATTATTTAAAGTTTTAAATATGTTTTAGAATTTGAAGAGAAAGAGGACCAGTGTCTTAAAGTGCAAGGAACCACTCTTTGGCAAGGCGGCCAGATGTTCTGAAAATCAGAAGCAAATCAAAATCAAATCAGTGTGCAAAAAAGGTCATTCCATCAACTGATTTTGATTTTCTAAAAGCAAATCAAAATCAGTTTCAGGAATCCCTATATTATTTGTTATTATGTATTGGTGGTTTTTCTTGCCTTTTGACCCTTTTCTATTCATTTTTGGCACATTTTTTAATTATCAAGTGGCAACACTGAACAACACTAAATTGTCCCAGTATATTGAAATGAACTAAATCAACGAACATGAACATAGTCATCTAATTTGTTCACCGGCCAAGTTCAAATTGAGTGAACATAATTGGTGCTAGATGGCGCCACAGATACACAACCTCGACCCGGTTGCCACTGAATAACATAAAAATCCACCAAGATTTAATTTTATACGAATAAACATACTCTAATTATTATTTATATTATCGCCTTTTTATTTACTTTTCATTAATTACATTCTTCTTCATTAGTAATAAAATTTTCATAGTTGAAAAGACAAAAAATTTCATGCAGCACCAATTGTGGCTACCATGGTCAAAGTGGTAAACATCGACCGACCACCACAAGATAAACTGTGTCTATCGTTTGCGAAAAATATTGCTGTGGACTAAGAATTCATAATAAATACACTTGAAATCATGAGTATAGTTAAGAAATATTCAGTTGTCTTTCAGTGCACAGTGCCAAAATGCACGTATTCAAGTAAACGCCTCTACAATTTGCAACGCCACACAAAGACGCATAACCAGGAGCGTTGGCGTTCAAAACGATTTCAATGTCCTTGTTGCGTGTATGCGGCTGCAACACGGGCACATCTGAAGCGGCATATGCGTAATAAACACCCAAAAGAAGATGTCTCTAAACATAATCTTACTGCTTTGGCATATGAAGATTTCGAGAAGCCATTGGAAGAGGAGGAACAGTTCCTAGACGAACAGTTATTGGTTAAAAGTGAGTTTCTAGACGAGGAGGAGTTTTTAGAACAAAAGGAGTTTTTCGACCAAGAGACGCAGGAAATTGAAGAATGTAACCAAGAGAATACCAATGGTTCTGTCACAGTGCTACAAATGGTGACGCCTCTTAACTCTCAGTTAGTGCCTCTACCGGGCGAAGTGTATTGCAACTTGTCATTGGAAGGTGAAGCTTTTCGTTTAATTTCAGTTTTGGAGGAAAAATAATGAGTAGATATTCCCCGATCCTTTCAAAAGGTGACGGTATCCCAATAACAGGTAGCTGACTACCTGATAACTATCATGTAAAAAAAGTAAATAACTGTTTAAATTTAGCCCGTTGTGTGGACCGTGATGCATTCATAAACAGCGGCTACCGGCATTTACACAGATGTAACTAATCCGGACCCGGGACTTATCATTCAAAGATTCCAATAAAAGGATAGAATAAAGTTAAAATTTAACAAGAACTTGCTGTGGTTTGAGACTACGAATTTGATAAAAAACGATTAAGAACAAATCAAAGAACTCTGTTATAAAGTATAATGAAGATTTATTTATTTTGTTTAATTACAATCTTCAGATAAGTTAATTTTGAATAAGTTTTTAAATTTTTTATGTACAATATTAAACTATTTTTGCTTAATTAATAGCTCTGGCATAACACTATTACTAAAATAATTGTGGCTGTCAATTAAAATAATATATGTACATATGTATTTTTGAAAACCACCAATAAAAATGTGCCTTGGAAAATTATTTATTACTCGACTTATTAATGTAAATACTTATAACTAATCTTAATACATGTATGTACATTAGAGTATATTTACAAAATCAAAATGACAGATATTCTATCTAGCATTGAACTGGTTTGATTTAAATTATTGAATTTTGTTAATTAAATTAGCCGTACAATAAAATATAACTAAACACAGTATCGCCGCAAGGGATTGCATGTGAAACTGAGATAATTGAGTTTTTGATTCCAAATTGCTGTGAAATCACTAACTAGGAATATGTATAATAGCATTTGTATATTGTATTAAAATTCTTTATTCAATATTTTGATATCAAAGTGTTCATACTGTTTTTTTTTTCCGGGGACTGTGTTAGCCGAATCTTTGCTTTATAGTACATACATATTTGGTTACATTCAATTTTACTGTAGCCATGCGGACATTATGCTTGGCAATCAATCCATTTCGCGCGTCTATTCAAGAACTATTGTCGCTCCTTTTCTTGATGCAACTTGCTTTCTAAAGCTTTTTTTACGCGAGCAAAGAACCTATTATTACACATTTCAATTTTCAAAGATTAATATTAAGGGGACTATGTTAACATTTTATTATAATTTTCAATAGACCCACAATTTGAAATAACTTGATTTTGGTATCTACTTAGATGCTCATCCTGATCAAAATTATATACTTTGTGAGGTCTATAACTTGAATTTGCAATAATGGGTCGGTTTCGCGCTTCTATTCAAAAATTGTATTGTCTGCAACTGCTTGAACCAGTGGTGGGCACAAAACTCTAACTCGGAAATAATACCTTTAGGTGACTGCAAAAAATACGGGTTGGTTTTGGTTTTCGTGTGCCGCGCTCAGGAAATAACACAAAGAGCAGGTTGGCGTGCCCACCGCTGGCTTAAACATAATTTTCATACTGGAACACACTTTGCTTTTCTCAGCGCCCACAACGTGCCACGGAATTCTTCCTATAGCGCATTTTATCACAGTCGCCGCCAGTGTTATGTACATAAGTAGCTCATTAATATATATATTAAATACAAATATGATTTTTGTATTTCCTAATTGATTTTATGAAAATGACGTCAATTTTTGCAACGGCACAGATATTTAATTTATATATACATACTACATATATATTATAAAATAAATGTATGTTCGCGAGAACGCCAACCCCCAATGAAAAGGCCCGTGGTTGTGTCCTCGCTTCGCTCGGCCACCGTCACGACGCCATTAAACAGGGGGCAGAGTTCCCTAACGCCTCCTTCTCCACGCCTCCTTTTGCCAGTTACATATACATACATATTTCTGAATTGCACAAACTTAATAGACCCTTTTGTACTTTTTTAAAATACAGGGTCTAAAAACAATGGCAAGAAAAAAACTATATATATGTTCTATGAATATACATACATATACATACATATGTATATAATATAACACCGATATGCAATACAAATACATATTGAGATATATTTGTTTTATAGAAATTAGTATTTAAATTTTCGGCAGTGTCTGCAGAGGATGCAGAGGCAATAGCTGTATAGTTTTCACTGTACATACATATACATATGTAGTACATATGTATGCATGTATATGCACATGTTTAAATGTATGTACGTACATATGTGTCAATATATGTTTGTACATACAGTGGCTCCATCGCATAATCGGACACGAATTTTCTTAACATAAATATGCTCTAAAACTATACAAAAAGGGCTAATATCATCGTTTTTTTTATTTTTATTTAAACTTATTACTATTATCTTTCATATAAAAAAAACAAAAACCCTAAATCTATGCATGCATATGTTTAAATGTATGTATGTATGTACGCATGAATGTACATATATGTATGCAGGAATGTATGAATGAATGTATGTTCTAAGAATATTACAACAATATATGGAATTTTTTTGTGTTGTGGATTCTGCAGTGTCTGCAGAGGACGCAGGGGCAATAGCTGTACAGTTTTCACTGTACATACATATGTATGCATGTATGTGCACATGTTTAAATGCATGTACTTAAATATGTTTCAAATATATATAATCACATATCTATGCATGTACATATGTTTAAATGTATGTATGTACGCATGAACGTGCATACATGTATGAATGAATGGTGATGTATGTACATAAATATGTATGTATTGAAGTATATACATGCATACATACATATGTACATCAGTACAGTACATACATATCTACATGCATACATACATACAGATATGTACATCAGTACTAGAGGTGGAGAACTATCGATAGTCGGCGCCATCGATAGTGCTTGATAGTTTCCATAAACTATCGACTATCGACGATAGTAAGAAAAATCTATCGTCGATAGTTGTCGATAGTCCAGTAAGTAAATTTAAAAAAAATGTATTAAATTTGTTTTTGAAATATTCCTTATTAATTTAAAATGAATTTAATTCGTTTTTTAAATATTCCTTTGAAATATTCCTTATTATTAATAAATTTACATTCACTTAAAAAGAGTATGAAATTAATTTTGCAAATATTTTTCTTCAGCTGAAAAAATTTAGATAAATAATTATTATTCGAATAATGATTTGAATTTTTATTTTTTAGGTGTACCTTAACTGCTATTCTTAAATTTACTTAACCAATAATTTTTGTTAAGAAATCGTAGAACATTAATATTTACGTCCTCAAGCCTTGTACGCCTGGCAGCAATGACCTTTGCACGTAGAACTTTTGTTATTATCACACAAAGTTTTTGGTTTTAACTTTATAATACAAAAACAAGTATATTACCTATTTGAAGAAAATGATCCATTTTATTGTTAATAAAAATTTGTAAAACCTATGTCGCAATTTTAATGCAGAGATGTAAAAACCAAATTATCGACGACTATCGACGATAGCGATCGACCACTATCGAGAGTGCGCGCCGCTATCGATGGCGAGTCGATAATGGCCAACCATCGATAGTGTCGATAGTGTTATCGATAGTTCTCCACCTCTAATCAGTACATACATATGTACCCGCATACAAACATACATTCGTATATACATATGTTTATATGTATATATGTATGTAAATATGTCCTGATGTACATATGTATGCATATATGTAAAAATGTTTATGTATGTATTAAATATATGTATGTATGTATCTATTCATGTACATATGTTTAAATGTTTGTATGTACGCATGAATGTATGTACATGTATGCATACATGTATTAATGAATGTATGAATGAATGTATAATGTTTGTACGTAAATATGTATGTACTAATATATGCATGTACATTTAAACATCTACATATATACATGTACACTCATATATTTAAATGTATGTATATTCGAATGTATGGTTATATGTATATGCATATGTACTGATGTACATATGTATGTATGTGCTTAAATGTACGTATGTACCCGCGCTATTTTAAAAGAATTTGGCAGCATATCTATTCTCAAACGTTTATTACACGTATACACAGTTCATCTGGCATGCGAGAATTGTTTTGGTTTCCCCCCTTCCCCATACTAATTAATTGAATTTCGAATAACTCCATCGTTTATTGTCCAATTAAGCTGAAATAGAAGTGAGAATAGACTTAGGTAGCCAATAGCTACTTATATATTAAGCCGCAAGTTTTTGTTTTTAAAATTGCGGCTACAGTTGCTCTTCGCGGTTAGAAGGGGAAGGGGGTTAGCAGATTTCAGCTCTTAATGTGCATCTAAGGGTCATAAGCAACCATTCTGCGAAAAAATTAGGTCGCTATATCTTACCGTTTGGGCTGTGCGTTGATGATCAGTCAGTCACTCAGTCACTCAGAACGAACAACTTTGTATATATAGGTTTGCCCTAATTGACTGACTGATTGATTGGCCATCAACGCTTAGCCCTAACGGTAAAAAATAGTGACCTCATTAGACCCTGTACTTTAAAAAAGTTGGCAGCAATTTGGCAATTTTGTATTGTTCAAATTTGGTCTGTTTTTATTAAAGTTTCATTCATTTGTTCAAAATTATCCAAAAGTTATTATGTATATGCCTTTAATAAATGCATAACATTCATATTTTCAAATTTAAAAGTTGGTATTAAATTAAAAAGTTACTTCAGATAATTAAATAACAGGTTAAACTTTATAGAAACTTAAAAATGTAAAAAAGTAAGGAGATCATGTTTCTATTCGTATCAAATTTGAAATGCATTTGGTGTCATATTTAGTTCAATCCAGTTTGTTTCAACATATTTTATTTTTTGGTGGCTCCTTATAAAAAAAGTATGGAAAGCTACAGTCGGACGCAAAGCTACAGTCGGATGCAACCGACAGTAGGAAACCCTGTACTTTGGTTTGCCCTGGATGTCGGTAACAGCAGCAGCATATATGAACATACTCACATACACATATACACATATACATGCACTTATACTTACACACATACACACAAACACTTATACATACAATTATTCGCTCAAATACAAACAATAACCAATACTCATACATACATTCATACTCACAAACAAAAATCACGCATACGCCCTAGTGGCCGCGTACACTGTGGCTTCCCCCTCACCCGCCCAAATGCTCAGTACTGAAAATTGTTTTTCCAATATCTCCGGTGTTTATTATCCGATTGGGCTGCAACTCGCACCAAACATTCAAAGCACCTAAGGCTTTATTCATGCAAAAAAAGAAAACAGTGACTCTAAAACTGTACATGCTGGGAATATTTTTGCGAATTTGAGGGGGAGGGGGATGACTTTTCACACATTTGAAAAATAAGTCTCTAGCTCTTATAGTTTCCGAGATCTAGGTGTTCATACAGACGGACAGACAGACGGACGGACAGACAGGGCTATATCGACTCAGCTCGTCGTTCTGATCAAGAATATATATACTTTATGGGGTCTGCCACGCCTCCTTCTGCCTGTTACACACAAATGTCATTTGCACAAACCTAATAAACTCTTTGTACTTTTTTAAAGTACAGGGACTAAAAAAACCGAACGAAAACTTGCCGAAGTTGCATGCCGAAGCCAGACAGCCTTTTACGTAAGTACATGTACTTAAGTAAGTACTTCAACACTCGCGAGTTAGGGCATGCCAACTCCTGATTTCAATAAATATGTACATAAAGTGATGCAAGTAAGTAAATACTAAAACTTTATTTGCATCCCATATTTATTAATTTGTCAATGTATAAAGACAAGACAATGTTTAATTGATGCTGGTAAATCTATATTTATAGATATGTAGTCCGATTGGCACAGCAAAGAATGTTCTGTAATTTTATTGTTTAATGCATATTATTTAACATTTATTGGGAATCTAAACCAAATCTTATTTTCTTTGTAATCATTAAAAAGCGTTCCGCGTTAACAATGATCTTGGGATTAGCACTGCTTTCCATGACTTTGGCAACTGTTATCATGTATATGTAATGGCTTTTAATGTGTATTTTTTTGTTATCAGACAAGATTTTCAGTCCATCTACAATCATATGCATCTGAGAAACCATATTAATAAGGGGTTTGCCCATTTTGTTAATAAAAAAAACTGTAATCTGTAAACACCGATTCAAACTTAACGTCTAAAATACACACTAGGGCTGCGTTAAATAAATGTTATTAACCGGCTTGGTGGCGCCACCTGGCGAAACTACGAAGGAGGGATGTGGTTCGAATCTAGTTCGAAACCAGTCCGAATGTATTCGTGAAGTTGCGTTTTTAGTCTTAAAACGACTTCGATTGTGAACGGTTGTTGGTGTTGGGTCGTTGCGTGTTGTTTGCGGCCAATTCGATATTTAGGGCGCCATCTAGCGTGTTTGTTTGCGGTCGGATGCAACGTGTTTTGTTGACAAAAACCCATTTCGATACCAAAAAGCTTAAAAAAACACACTAAAAACCGGTTAGTACACAATTCAAGTTTTGTAAATGTTTAAATTGCTCGATTTTATTTGAAAAACGGATGCAGAACGGCCTTGCGAACTAGCCAACCAACAAAAACAGACGGAAAACGTGTTGAGTTTGCGTTTGAAAATTCAATTAAACATGTTCTTGTTCGATGCAACTTGCCATCGAACATCGAAGGCATTAGCAGTTTGCAAGACAGTCTTGAAACGACTTCGATTGTGAATGGTTGGTGTTGGTGCGTTGCGTGTGGTAAACGGCCATTCGAGTGCGAGTGAAAAGGCAATAGCTAAAGATATGCTCATTGTGGAAGTGCAAATAAAAACGCTAACGGTATAACGGTGCATACGCATGTCACAGCGCCATGAAGTGCGATTAGCGTCTTTAGTCTTCAGCGAATTTATTAGTTTATTACGATTTAAATTGTTGATTATCGTCAAGTGCTACAGTGCCCAGTCGTAGCTAAAAAGCTAGCAAATATAAAGTGAATTGCAAAAGCAAAAACCGGTTCGCCTCTGCATCAGCAGAGAAAAAACAACGAAACGAAACAAACCTAACCAAACGCAAAGCAAACGAAAGCGCAAAGTCAGCAAAAGAATTTTTGTTGCTCTCTGCCTGTGCGTGTGTGTATGTCGTCGGTCTGTGCGCGTTTATACACAAGTGTTCGTTTTGTGTTTGTGTGCGAGTCTTGAACCCGGTAGCAGCAGCATTATCTTTGTCCAAAAAGAAAAGGCAGCAGCAGAAAAAATCAGTTGTTGCCCACGGAAGGCGCTGCTGTTAACCGTTTTTTGAGATTTGTTTTTTTTGGGCCCATGAGAAGAATACACATAGCCGAGAAAAGCAAACCTGTTCTCCTGTGGCAGCTAATTCCGAATAGCAATAAAAACAAAAACAAAACAAGCAAAAAAAAAACTAAAAGGCACAAGTGAAAATTCCTGCGTTGAGTAGTCTATGTTATATTTCTTTTACAATCTCGCCAAAAGTGAAAATCAATTTTCTGAGTGTGCGCGGGCCGAAAACCAAGAGAGAGCGCTCGCAATAGAATGAGCAAACGTTATTTTGTCCTTTTTGGTGCAAAATACTAACCCACCCAAGCGAAAGAGAACGAAAACGAGAACGGAACGAAAACGCGAACTTAACGAAAAGTCAACTGAGTACCGATTACAGCAACAACAATAATGCACAGAATTCCAATTTCAACAATAATAAGAATAACACAAAGGAAAAAGTAAACAAATTGCCGCCCCTCAAATAAATCTTTAACGAAATAAAAGGTCAGTATCCAGCTAGAATTATATGGTTTTTGAAAAGGGTAGGTAGAGAACTAAATAAATAAGAGTTACAAAATACTTACTCAAAATTGCAATAATTTTTTATTATAAAAGATAAATAGTCCTAAAAGGTTATACAATTTAATTTAAAGCCGTTTATAATTTAAGTAAGGAAAAGTTGATGAAAATGGTTGGATTAAAACAATTTGATATATACATACATATGTATGTTATGTGTGTATAATATAATACTCTTGGTCCTCGCTTAACACGGACTCTATTAGCACGAACTCTATCTTACACGTTTACAAATTTGCTCCCTTCCCTCTTTTAACACGCTCAAAACCTCGTCTTAACACGAATTTATTTGATAAGAGGCCACAAAAAAAGATGTTGAAACGAAACCTCTTAACTATAATACGAATGCATTTCAAATTTAATATAGATAGAAACATATGTAGGCCTGTTCCCATTTTCGAATTCGTTCATTCGATTCACGTTTTGAAAAAAATGGGGTTCCGAATTTCAATTTAGAAAATTTAAAAATTAATCGATTGAACGAATTCGAAAATGGGAACAGGCCTGATGATCTTACTTTTTAACATTTTTGATTTGTTAAAAATTATAACTTGCTAATTAATTATATAAAGTAACGTTTTTAATTTAATGCCAATTTTTAATTTTGAAGACATGAATGTTATACATAATATTTAAGGCATATATACATACATAGTAACTTTCGCTAATTTTGATCAAATGTAAGAAACTGTAATAAGAAAAGTCCAAATCTGAACACATTTGTTGCCCATTTTGAATTTCAGGAACGTAACAATTTATTTTGTACTGAATCCATGTTTCACTTCACCCTATTTGGTTTAACACGAGTGTTCTAGGAAACGCCCGTGTTAAGCGAAGGTCAAATGTATATAATAATTTAAAATTAAATTCACAGCTTACCATTAATCGGCATAGACAGACATTAAATGTTATTATCTTACAAAATTAACTGTCACCGATCGCTGCACATTGATAAAATCAATATATGTTAGTATGTACTACATATAACATATATAAATATTGCTACAAATATTGTGTAATCTTATTCTTCACCTTATCTTACCTACTTCTCTTTTATTAGCTCTTTATCGCCGACCTTCCTTCTTACATGAATAAAAATATGACTAAAGTCAACGATGGGATAGAATCACAATGTTGTAGTTCAACGTTTTTCAATTGTTGGCAAAATTCCTAATGCCGTGTAGCAATAAAAAGTTTCATGAATTACCAGCAACAAACTGAATCCGAAAGATCTTAAACCCTTATTGAAACAGGGAATCGAACTGAAATGGAACCGGTACCGGAACAGAAACTACTTCATTTAAAAAATCAAAATCTTTAAAAGGAAATAATTTAATTTGTATCGATAGTTATTGGAATACGTCTCGGCACAAATAATTTAAAATACGTGTGTGAAAGTAAATTATATAATAATATAAATTATATAATTATGTTTAACTGTATTTGCATTATTATTGTTTTAGGCAGTGGAGTCAAGAGAAATAAAATTGATCCTTTTCTGGGTGTTTTTATAGATATGCACTCAAATTCGAAGATTTATTTTATGTAGATTTATTCAGGCCTGTTCCCATTTTCGAATTTGTTCATTCGATTTACTTTTTGACTAAAATGCTGTAACGAAACCACTTTAGCTGTTCGCAATTTCATTTCACATATATGTACCAACACACACAAGCGGTTGTCTTCGAAAAGCCAAGGGTTGCTAACGCATCACACAAATTATTTGAACACAAAGTTTTTGGTGTGCAATAATCTTAAATGCGAAAATTAATTGCATAATTAATGTTATTAATTTTTAAGCAATATTTTACGTACGTTTAAAGTGTATTTAGTCAAATATTACAGTTTGTTTTATATTTCTGTACCATTTGTGGGAACCCTAGAGTCGATAAAAGCCGGTTAATTTGTATCGATTTGTTATCGTAGACACTACGCCGTCAGCTGTTCATGTAAAATGTATTTAGCAATGCAAATATATTTACGCCCTCCCGCATAATACGGCTCTTATTTTGTGTCGACGTATTTCTTCGGCATAGGCAAATATAGTAGGTGCTTGCATTTTTCTTTGATTTACAAAAATTATAAATGGGGTTTGCAATTTTTTGCACTTCGAAAATCAACACCATCGATGTTTTCGAAAGTTTTCAGATGAAACCATCGATACTATCGATTGTTTCTAAAAAAAAATATTAAAACTGAGGATACCCCACGACCATATTTTATATAAAAAAAAATAGATTTAGCACACTTAATAAAATTATTCTCTGTAAGTTTTCATTTATTCATTTAATTTATTTTTAGAATATTTAAAAACATACAAATTGACTTTGCTTTTTTATTAAAGATCTTTTTTAAACCATTAACCTGAGGAGTCTTGCCAGGTGGTGTCAGGTGGTAGCCTCCACGGCTTTTTCCGACACAAACTTCGTCGTAACTATAGTTTCTTTTTCTGAAATTTTGAAAATATATCCACAAAAACTTTAGCAACTTTAAAAAAATACGAAAAAAAAAATAGAGGGAAACAATCGGTGGGGCCCAAAATAATCGATGTTCATCCAAAACCCGAAACAATCGATACAATCGATAGTACCATCGATTCTTTTCCAGCTCTACTTCAGCAGGAATTGGCAACACTGTATACAACACATACGATAACATTTGTTCTGTGAACTTTAAAGTGATGTCAACAAACAAATGCAAATCTGAGTGAAAATTCAAGAGGCGTTTCGGAAAAACAAGAACAACTACACATTAATTGAAAATGTGAATGGAAAAAGCCTTATTCGGCACAAATTTTATTTATTTGTATGCGGTGGTGAAACCCTTAATTTTGTGTGCTGTAAAAAGTGCAAAGGTGTGCTTGCATACACCCCGAGAACTGGAACCGGCGTGTAAAATCGCCACAAATGTGTCCCTCAGGAGGACGCACGGCAACAAAAAATTTTCGTGTTGGTCTTGCGTGTTTCGTGCGTGCTCGTGTTGAACTAAAATCGACCGTCTGTGTTTGTGTTACACAAAATAAATTTTTTCGTGTTCGTGTGTGTTCGTGTTGAAAAAATTAGACACGCCCCTATCTCTAGTGTGAACACCTAAAAGGTCGTAAGACCTGAGTGTAAACTCGGTATTAGTTATTTACACTCTATACAGCAAAAGCAATGCATACTATAAAAGAAATTTCATTTCGTCTCCCACCTTTTTTTGCACACTTTTAATTTTCACACGTCACTACTTTATTTCATGCTTGTACAAAAATTACTGGTTTTGATTCGTCTGAACAGAATGGAATGCAGTTTGAATGAAGTGAGAATAGTGGGCAAATAAAATTATACCCAATTTCCGTAACGTAATACTTAGGTATTTTTAGCATTGCTCGCAAATAACTGTTGACCGTTTTTTCCTTACGCTCTGCTCGCAAGAACAACCGAAAAAAGCATGCACCCTCGTTCTCTCTCTGAGCTGCAAACTTCGTTTCTTTTTTTTTTTGGGTTTCTGTTGAGCGCATTACGATGAGATCGTGAAGTGCTTTTTTACCGAACATCGCACAATAAGAGATACAGGTGACGCTCGCGCAGAGAGACTTATTAAAAGACTGATTGACTGAAAAAATCATCGCAAATAGTCTTTTCAATAATTTGTCTTTTATTCGCTACACAGTGGTACGTTGTGTTTTATTGTAACATTCGATTTTCACGATAAAACTTCTTGAAAATTTAAACATGTATTTTTCATATTGAAACTAATATTTTGATTATTTTGTGTGTATACATTTTATTTCCTTTAATAACAAACATATTAAAAACTAACTGAAAATAAATTTTTACTTGAAGATTTGATCAAGAGTTATGCCATAATCGTCAAGATTTTCCAAAAGATTTTTTCAATATAGACCCCAGGCATGGATGAGATGGATCATGCCCAAGGTCTTCACAACGATCTCTGTCTCATTTATAATTGTGTGAATCATTTGCAGATTCACAACTAGAATAAATTTTTTCGTTCTAGTCGCCACGTCGATTTTTAGCGATAACAGTTTTCCTTCGACTAAAGTCCTTATGCCATCTTTGATGGCCTATTCCTTGATGTGATTGGGTTCATACCAAGGGCATTATAAATTCAATCAACAATTTCTTTGAATCCCTTGCTGTCCAAGAATAAAAATGGCTTTTCGTCAGTTGTCACAATTTTGATAAGTGAATTTACAATAGTGCTTTCACTTGTTTCATATATAATTTTTATTTCTTTACAACTTAAATTTCGGTGTCCTGTTCGGTGTCGCACTCTCTAAATATTTCACCATGCTTAGTTGTCAAATGGCGTTTCAAATTTGTAGAGTGAATGCCTGCTAATTTTACTCCGCATACTTTACTCACTGATTTATTGTCAATTGAATTAAGTATAAAAAATTGATGCACTTTTTTACGAGATTGACGTCCCATTTTTCAAATAAATTCGATCACTGTTCACAAGCGAAATTCACAAAGCCAAGTGACGCGTAGAACCCACGAAACTTCACTCACATACATTCGCAAAAGACTTTTTGAATCGTCGTTCAAGGGCAAACGGTCCGGGAATGATCAGGGCAAAAGAAAACAAAAAAACTGTTCTTTGGTTGAGCGTGAGCAAAGATTGTATACGAGCAATTCAATCGGTTGCTCTCGGACTTTCTGCTCAAAGTCTGAGTAAAGAACATTTATGTATTTTGAGACTGCATGAATCGGTCAACAGCAGTGCTGCCAACTTTTGACCAGCAAAAAAAAGCTGTTTTTGACGGGAAAAATGGGGAAAAAAGCTTACAAAAATTATAAAATTTTTTTTTTTTAAATTTGATCAAAAAAGCGAAAAAATCTCAAAAAAATAACAAGTTATTTTTTTTTCTTTTTTTTTAGATTTCTATTATTTTATCAATATCTTCTTGGTCTTCCTCATTTGCGTATGACATATTAGTGCCTATAATGCTCAGATATTTTGCAGGCACTTCAATACGCAGCATTTTCCGACCCTTCGCAAACCGTATCTGTATATTAAAATAATAATGAGTACAGTATATGTTTTGGGTGAAATTAACACTTTACCTTATGCATAGAATGCTGTTACGCCACATTTTCTGGTTTGTTTGTAAGTGACTATCGTAAAGCTGCCACTTTTTCATATTTTATACTTAAGTATTAAAAACACAAAAAAAAAAAATCTGGAAAAAGCCAAGTGAATTTCTAAAAAAGCCAGAATTCCCGATTCCCTCAATTCACAAAATTTTCCCGCAGTTGGGCTTAAAAAAAAGCCAGGTTTGACGGAAAAAAGCCAAATAGGCATCCCTGGTCAACAGTTATTTGCGAGCTATGATTTTTAGGCATTGCGATTTTTGCAATTTTTGGTTATCCCACGGTAAAGATGCCTATAGTGTCATTTATTCATTCATCCCGAAATAAATCAGATGGTTTGTCATTTACTCCGAACAATAAACAATCATTGCTTACATAACATAAAAATACATTTTCTAAATTAGTTTATATAAAATGAATGAACATTTTATTCCATTAATTTTCTTATAAATACATGGACATGGCTAGATCGATTTAGCTCGTCGTCCTCATCAGGAATATATATACTTTATGGGGTCTGCCACGCCTCCTTCTGCCTGTTACACACAAATGTCATTTGCACAAACTTAATAGACCCTTTTGTACTTTTTTAAAGTACAGGGTCTAAAAATTAAATCGAAGTGGAAATTTTAACCTAAATATCATTTTGGTTGGTACCAGATTTTTCCCTGGTGGGAACGTGAAGTTGATATGTTTTCTTCGTACTTATCTATCTTCGCACCCATAGCTATTGTTGCTACAAGAACTTCATATTTATAAAAAAATATCTTTGAACTTTTGGCGAGCTGACTATGGCTGTAGTTATAGTTGTAGCTGTAGCTGTTATCAGATAGAAAAACACTATGTTACACACATTCAGACTCATAGGCTAAATATGAACATGAACACGTAATGTTCGTCGCAATAATTTTGGTATGGAATTTTGCGTCTAGTGTTCTGGTATAATAATCAACGACCATGATCAGAGTGACCAAATCAGATCAAAGTAAAAAAAACTCGGAAAGCTACAGTCGGATTCAACCGACAGTAGGAGACCCTGTACTTTCCTTCGCGCGCACACACGCTAACAGACACTTACACATGCACACATAGCGCAAAGTCACACGCAACCGCACATTCGCTCGCGCTGCTCCCCCCTTACCAAGTACAGGGAATTGAATCTTGAATGTCTCCGGTGTTTATTATCCGATTGAGCCACAATTCACAGATAAAGATTATCATAAGATTATTGTATGCCAAAACACAAGTTTGTATCTTTAAAATTGTGTGGCAGTTTTTCGCGGTTTTTAGGGGAGGGGGAGGAAGTATCAAAAATCTAAAACAAACTTGATCTGCTTGCACTATAGGGGCATCTAACTGCCAAATATGATGTCTCTAGCTTTTACAGTTTCCGAGATCTATGTGTTCATACGGACAGACAGACAGACAGACGGACATGGCTAGATCGACTCAGCTTGTCGTCCTGATCAAGAATATATATAGTTTATGGGGTCTGCCCCGCCTCCTTATGCATGTTACACACAAATGTCATTTTCACAAACTTAATAAACCCTTTTGTACTTTTTTAAAGTACAGGGTCTAAAAATCTGTTCAAACAGATGATTTGACAGCAGTCGCCTTGCAGATATTTATGTATGTATCTGGGTCGTTGTATTTGTAAGTATATCCGACAGAAATAGAAGTAGAGGCAATCAGTAGATCAAAATAAGTCCCAGGCCTAGGCAGAGGCATATTTCACATGTTAATTAAGGGAGAGTAAAAAGGAGATGCTACGCCAGAGATGTTATCAGCCACAACCAAGGGCAACTTCATAAACATATCAGCGACTCCGTCCAGCTTTTACGCATTTTCTTTTCTTTAGACCCTGTACTTTAAAAAAGTACAAAAGGGTCTATTAAGATTGTGCAAGCCCGAAATGTATGTAACAGGCAGAAGGAGGCGTGGCAGACCCCATAAAGTATATATATTCTTGATCAGGACGACGAGCTGAGTCGATCTAGCCATGTCCGTCTGTCCGTCTGTCTGTCCGTCCGTCCGTCTGTCTGTTTGTCTGTCCGTCTGTCCGTCCGTATGAACACCTAGATCTCGGAAACTGTAAGAGCTAGAGACATCATATTTGGCAGTTAGATGCCCCTATAGTGCAAGCAGATCAAGTTTGTTTTAGATTTTTGATACCTCCCCCCCCTCCCCCAAAAACCGCGAAAAACTGCCACACCCACAATTTTAAAGATACAAACTTGTGTTTTGGCATACGATAATCTAATGATAATCTCTATCTGTGCTGTAAATTGTGGCTCAATCGGATAATAAACACCGGAGATATTCAAGATTCAATTCCCAGTACTAGGTAAGGGGGGAGCAGCGCGAGCGTATGTGTGGTTGCATGCGACTTTGCGCTATGTGTGCTTGTGTGAGTGTTAGCGTGTGTGTGTGCAAAGGAAAGTACAGGGTCTCCTACTGTCGGTTGCATCCGACTGTAGCTTTCCGAGTTTTTTTTTATTTGGGTGTTTCAAATTTTCGCTCAACTTACAGCTAACAGCTGTGACCGTATCTTTTCCGAAATTTGCTTGTCTGTAAACGACTCGGGCTGGTTTTGCCGGCTCTGTGCGGGCAAGGGAGTTGGCATTCGTTTAACGCTCGTAGTGGCTTTCATTAACACTAAAAGTACTGTTAGCTCCATAAGTCTGATGTACGTTTAATGAAGAAATGATTAGTATTTTAAAAGATCCTTTAAGTAGTTTTGCATTCCCCTTTTTAGACCCTGTATTTTAAAAAAGTACAAAAGGGTTTATTAAGTTTGTGAAAATGACATTTGTGTGTAACATGCATAAGGAGGCGTGGCAGACCCCATAAACTATATATATTCTTGATCAGGACGACAAGCTGAGTCGATATAGCCATGTCCGTCTGTCCGTCTGTCTGTCTGTCCGTCCGTCTGTATGAACACCGAAATCTCGGAAACTATAAGAGCTAGAGACGTAATTTTTGTTTGGTTCATGTGTTACATAGGCAGACCAAGTTTATGTTTTTAATTTGATATCTCATCCCCCTCCCCCTCAAATTTACAAAAATGTTCTTAGCATATGGGCATTTCCAGGGGTCGCGAACGTACGTTCGTACGCTTTTAATGCAAAAATGAAATAGAAAACAAGCGTTTTCTAAAAAATGTTCTTATGCTTTTTTATAGCATTTTGGTAGCTCTTTGTTTAGTGTAAATGATGGGGTTTATCGAGTTTTCATTTTTTAAATATTGGCAAAAAACATGCGGTCGCGAACGTACGCAAAATAGAAGTCGGTTTTGGCTTAATCTAGTAAAATGCAAAAATCAGCGAATTGAGATGGAATATTCTAAAGCAATAACTTTACTATGAAAATGAATTAATGTAGCTTTCTATTGCGCCTATTCCCAAGAAAATATCTCCATTTGTTTTTTTTTAATTGATATAAGTACCGGTCGCGAACGTACGATTTTTCCATGCTACTTTAGTTGTTTTTTTTTTGGTTTACATCTACTTCTTTTATGAATAACTTCATATTTCCTTTATATTAGATTACGGTAAAGAGATTTGGTAGAAAAAGTGCAAACATATCATATGTTTTCATTGCGAAATAATTAAATGTAAAAATGCCTTTAAAAGTAGCTAAAAGTGAAGAAATTACAGTTTTTTTAGTTTTTAGGCCAAATTCCTAATAGATATGGTATGGATTCATTGTATTATGAAAATTTTGCCATTTCTTTATGATATTTGATATTTTATATTTCTTTCTTCACACAAAAATACGATAATTATGAAGATTTTCATTTTCGGGCCTGGTTGACCATTTGCCGGATATGCCCATATACAGTTTTAGAGTCATCGGATTTCTTCTTTGCATGAATAAAGCTTTAGATGCTTTAAATGTTTGGTGCGATTTGCTGCCCAATCGGATAATAAACACCGGAGATATTCGACAAATAATTTTCTATACTAGGCAGTTGGCCGGGGGAGGGGCGAAGCTACAGTGTATAAATTTCTGTATGAGTATTGGTTATTGTTTGTATTTGAGCGTATATTTATATGTATAAGTGTTTAAGTGTATGTGTGTATGTATAAGTGCATATGTATGTGTATGTGAGTATGTTCATATATGCTGCTGCTGTTATCGACGCCCAGGGCAAATCAAAGTACAGGGTCTCCTACTGTCGGTTGCGTCCGACTGTAGCTTTGCGTTTTCGAATTTGTTGGCTTATGTTCAGCTTTCTTTCAGACCGAGCAACGTATTAATAACTAATAAATAATTAAATTCGAAAAATTTTTGAACAGTGTGGCAATAGCGATTCTGTAAAACACTGTTTGTACGGAGTAAGTGTCTAATTCAATTAGTGTTTTTATAAGTGTTTTGGTAAATTGCAGTTTTATTAATTAAAACAAATAAAAATCTGAAATGTATTATTATAAACAAATCAGGAATTTAACACCCTTTTGTTAAAATATCGCGTTTTTAGACCCTGTACTTTAAAAAAGTACAAAAGGGTCTATTAAGATTGTGCAAGCCCGAAATGTATGTAACAGGCAGAAGGAGGCGTGGCAGACCCCACAAAGTATATATATTCTTGATCAGGACGACGAGCTGAGTCAATCTAGCCATGTCCGTCTGTCTGTCTGTCCGTCCGTCTGTCCGTCCGTATGAACACCTAGATTTCGGAAACTGTAAGAGCTAGAGACATCATATTTGGCAGTTAGATGCCCCTATAGTGTAGGCAGATCAAGTTTGTTTTAGATTTTTGATACCTTCCCCCCCCCCTCCCCCAAAAACCGCGAAAAACTGCCACACCCACAATTTTAAAGATACAAACTTGTGTTTTGGCATACGATAATCTAATGATAATCTCTATCTGTGCTGTGAATTGTGGCTCAATCGGATAATAAACACCGGAGATATTTAAGAATCAATTCCCTGTACTAGGTAAGGGGGGAGCAGCGCGAGCGTATGTGTGGTTGCATGCGACTTTGCGCTATGTGTGCTTGTGTGAGTGTTAGCGTGTGTGTGTGCAAAGGAAAGTACAGGGTCTCTACTGTCGGTTGCATCCGACTGTAGCTTTCCGAGTTTTTTGTTATATAAATTTGATTACAAGTAGGTTTTTTTTTTTATTAAAACACTAGCTCAGTTGTGTGTGTTTTTAATACCCTCAAACCCTCAAACCCGGTGTGAATTGAAATTGATGGGTTTTTAGAGTGTTTGTGATGCCTTTGGCTGATATATTATTTTTTAAAAATAAATGATTTTTTTCAAGGTTAACAACAAAATAAAATAACTGCCAAATATGATGTCTCTAGCTCTCACAGTTTACCAGATCTAGGTGTTCCTGATCAAGAATATATATTCTTTGTGGGGTCTCCACTCCCACTTCTGCCTGTTCTGACTTCACAAACTTAATAGACCCTTTTGTACTTTTTTAAAACACTGTCTAAAAATGCACACCATAGCCAACCAAGGCCTATAACCACAAACCATATTCTCGCTTTCTTCTACAACTCCATTTATTTGCTCTCTTGTAGTCAGATAAATAAATATCCACTGGTCTTCCGTCCAGCGCAGCAAATTACCTCGTCGCAGCAAATTGTACCCCGAGTCTGGTCCCGTTCTCTCTTCGCCACCTACTCAACCGCATAATGCAATTAAAAAAAACATTTTGCTTTGTATTGGCTTTTCTCTTGCTTCCTCTTTTATATGTATAGTATGTATATCTAGTTTATGCTTTTTGTTGTCGATGCAAAAAGAAGAAAAATCAATAAGAGCTTGTGGAAAACTATAACAATAGCAACAGCAGTATGTAGTCCGCTTCACAACGACATATATCCGCCAAATATACATCAGCGTAAAGATCGAATGTATATATGTACATATGTAAGTATGGACCGGTATGTACATAAAAATGTGTGTGCAATGTATATAATAAAATTCAAAGCTTGTCTCGGTTATTTTGTATTTAATCATACAAATTTAAGCGTCATATTTCATAGAATATTACATAAGAAACTTGCTTTTTAGACCCTGTACTTTAAAAAAGTACAAAAGGGTCTATTAAGTTTGTGCAAATGACATTTGTGTGTAACAGGCAGAAGGAGGCGTGGCAGACCCCATAAAGTATATATATTCTTGATCAGGACGACGAGCTGAGTCGATATAGCCCTGTCTGTCTGTCCGTCTGTCTGTCTGTCCGTCTGTCTGTATGAACACCTAGATCTCGGAAACTATAAGAGCTAGACTTAATTTTTTTTTGTTAGGTTTGTGTATTACATAGGCAGGTCAAGTTTATTTCAAATGTTTGAAAAGTCATCCCCCTCCCCCTCAAATTTGCAAAAATGTCCTTAGTATATACAGTTTTAGAGTCACTGGATTCATTTTTTGCAGGATTAAAGCCTTAGATGCTTTTCATGTTTGGTGCGAGTTGCAGCCCAATGGGATAATAAACACCGGAGATATTGAACAAACAATTTTCAGTACTAGGCATTTGGTTTGTGGAGGGGGGAAGCCGCAGTGTATGCGGCCACTAGGGCGTATATGTGATTTTTGATTGTGAGTATGAATTTCTGTATGAGTATTGGTTATTGTTTGTATTTGCGTGTATATTTATATGTATAAGTGTATGTGTGTATGTATAAGTGTATGTGTATGTGTATGTGAGTATGTTCATATATGCTGCTGCTGTTATCGACGCCCAGGGCAAACCAAAGTACAGGGTCTCCTACTGTCGGTTGAATCCGACTGTAGCTTTCCGAGTTTTTAATTTATATTAACAGATGTTGTAATTTATAGAACATAAAAAAACGTAATTTTCAATAATAGGAATCACAATCGAAGGAACATAAGAAACTTACTTTTTAAATAATAATAGTACATTTTTTTTTAATATTAAATATTAATTCGGATGACTCTTCATGTACTTTTTGATTACAAGTCGGACATTAAGGATTTCCTATTCCACCTTCACATTGTTCGTTATTAGTCGCAATAATTCTATCCCAACATTCCTCACAAATATTTACATGATTACAAGGGCGCATATCTCCGGTGTTTATTATCCGATTAAGTCCTACAAAAAAAGGTTGCCATAGGCTCTTTGTATGTTATCAAAATTATAATCACAGACGGACATGGGTATATCTACTTAGCTTCAAACCTGCCACGCCTCCTTCTGCCTGTTACATAGATTTCTGAGTTGCATAAACTTAATAGACCCTTTAGTACTTTTTTAAAGTACAGGGTCTGAAAACACACGACAAGGAACATTAAGAAACACAAATGATTATAATGGAAATAAAGTGTTTTTCATAGTTTTTCACAGTTTTTATTCAGTTTCTCTCTTCCACTACGGGAACATTGTATTAAAGAAAGTCGTAACAAAACGCAACAAAGGAAATAAATAAAAAGGTAAACTTATATTTGTGTTTCCGTTGTTTAACTGCATTACACTAATTGCATAGAAAATGAAGAAAAAAAGCGCTTGAACCATGGCCAAACGAAAGTTCAACGCTTGAAATTATATGGAGAATAGTAATAGAAAATATGGTAGAAATGTTATGTTTGGGTTTTCAAAAAAAAAATAAAATAATATAAAACAAAAATAATAACGAATAGAAAAATCTAATGAATTATATAAACTTTTACTGAAGAGTTTTCCGACAAAACCATTCAATTTATAGTTAAAAAGTGATTCTGCAAACAAAATCAGAAATGGGGAAGAGAAACAAAAACAAATCAAAGGACACTAAATTATTGTAAAATAACTAAGTATAACACAATTAAAAACTGCTTAATATATAACAAGCTCCATATATAAGAAAAAGAGTCTTTGTACGATAGATGCGAAGATAATGGACAAACTCGGAAAAGCAAAAGTAAAGAAGAAAACCATCAAAAAGGGTCAAAAAGGTTTGAAGTACAGGCAAGGTTTGAAGCAAGAATGGCAAGAATTGCTACTATTTACGATTTTTCTAAGCTCTAAAGAACAAGAAGAAGAAGAAGCTGAAGTTGAAAAAATTAAAATAACTATGAACCTAGTGGAGAGGGGGAGGATGAGATGAGGAGGGCATATGGGACCTAAAAGTACAGGCAAAAAATTATAAAACCTGTTTGGCGCCATTGGCAATTGGAAAAAGAATAAATTGAATATTACCCGAAAACAGGATAGTCAGTTATAAAATGCAAACAGCACAACTGTTGGTTAAGTTACACTTACTCGGCATAACATTTATAAATCAGGAGAAGGAACGGTGGAAAGGAAGATGTACATACACTAGACAACAGGAGTTTAATTAAAAACAAATTCTAAACCGAAGTGCAGCAAATATTTGTGATAAATACTCAAATAAGACTCAAAAAATTGCTGTGTGAAAACAAGTGTGATTAGGTAGCCAAAAATTGGTCGCACCACACACACCACACACACTTGCACTCACACTCACTCACAATTAAAAGCAAATCACGCCGTTGGCTGCTTATATATGTATATACGCTGGCAATTGAATTTAACAATACATGATGCACACACAAAGGTAGTATATGTAAATAGTCTGACAGAAAGGGAGCGAGAGATTGAGAAAGAATGCCTGGCATTCTTCTCTGGGCTCTTACTGCATAGGAAGGATGTTTATGTCATTTTGCTTTTCATCAAATGCTTTGATTAAGTATATGAGCATTGTCAAAGATACAATTGCCTTTCAGATATAGTAAATCCGTGTACATACATATGTATCTAATCTGAATACCAGCATTATGAATGTTCTGTGTGGAAAATAAAAATGAGATAGTGATAAATCGTTTTAATTAAAATAAGAAGAGAATGGCATAATCTACAAATCTGACTGACTGATTGGTCATCAACGCACAGCCCGAACGGTAAGACATAGAGATCTAATTTTGTGAGACCATGAGACCATGAGTTGTTTTGGGCCGTAAGATTCATTGTGTAAGTTTGCGAAAATCAACCCCTCTCCCCAAAAACAAAGCGCAAAAAAGAAGCAGCACTATTGCCGTCTTTGCTTTGCTCTGCGATATAACGTAAGTGTGTGTGAGCGAGCGAACAAGAAGTTGTCCCGATGGCAAACCGTTTTGATACACATGTTTGCGATGTGTATTTCAGTGTGAATGTATGTAGAATTGCGTATGTGTGATTTCAGCACTGCATGCCGCTTGCATATTAGCAGCAACACAAATTACGGCTTTGTTTTGCTTTACGATTGCTGTTATGTATGAATGTGTGAGTGTTTCTGTTTTACTCCTTTCGACAGCAAAAGTAAACAAACTAGACGCACATATTTCGGGCTGACATGAAGTTGGCTCTATTACAATCCGGTTTGAGTTGTGATACACACAGTATTTTTACAACAGGAAGGGAAATGGATGTTTGTTGTGGCCGATTCATGAGTATGAATATGACAATGATGAAGTGATAAATAAAATGATCAATATTTTCGCAGCAACCGCGGTTGTCACATTGGCACAATTATAAGAAGTGTTTTGTCTTAATGTTTTTTTCTTTTTCCGGAAAATTGGTTTATTTTTCTTATGGTTATAGTAGTGTTGGGCAAGTTAAAATAAGAAATAATTCATTCTATTTAATAAGAAGGATTTTTTTTTTTGACGCCATTACACCAACCAGAGCTTTCAAAAATGATCAACACTTTCAAAGTGTCAGAAAAAACTCGATCACTTAGTGACACTTGAGAACAGAGTGCGAAAATACACATTCTGTCTGTTTCCGATCAACAGATGTTGTGCTCAGAGTAAAACTGGTTTTTAGACCCTGTACTTTAAAAAAGTACAAAAGGGTCTATTAAGATTGTGCAAATGACATTTGTGTGTAACAGGCAGAAGGAGGCGTGGCAGACCCCATAAAGTATATATATTCTTGATCAGGACGACGAGCTGAGTCGATCTAGCGATGTCCGTCTGTCTGTCTGTCTGTCTGTCTGTCTGTCCGTCTGTCCGTCCGTCTGTATGAACATCGAGATCTCGGCAACTATAAGAGCTAGAGACGTAATTTTTTTTTGTATGGCTCGTGTATTACATAGGCAGACCAAGTTTATGTTTTTAATTTAATATCTCATCCCCCTCCCCCTCAAATTTATAAAAATGATCTTAACATATACAGTTTTTTTTGTATGAATAACGCTTTAGATGCCTTGAATGTTTGGTGCGATTTGCAGCCCAATCGGATAATAAACACCGGAATATTGAACAAACAATTTTCTATACTAGGCAGTTGGCCGGGGGAGGGGCGAAGCCACAGTGTGCGCGGTCACAAGGGCGTATGCGTGATTTTTGATTGTGAGTATGAATGTATGTATGAGTATTGGTTATTGTTTGTATTTGAGCGAATAATTGTATTTATAAGTGTTTCTGTATATGTGTGTATGTATAAGTGCATGTATTTGTGTATGTCAGTATGTTCATATATGTTGCTGCTGTTATCGACTCCCAAGGCAAATCGAAGTACAGGGTCTCCTACCGTCGGTTGCGTCCGACTGTAGCTTTCCGAAATTTTTTTGTTTCTGATTGCTTGTGACTTTTTGTGTAAGTTTGCGTACTGTTGTGTATCGCCTGTGCGTGTCAATGAAGTTTTGCTCAGGTCTATTCTTTTCTCTTTCTCGCATTCAAGAAAAAACTTTTTGCCGACATTTATAGCGTAGTGATTATTTGCCGTCGGTTTTGTGATAAGCATTCGTACAATACTGTCTCAACGAGCTGTCTCAATTTGATTGCTAAGCCGAAAATGCAGAGCAAAGTGCACAAGCGAAGAAAAATAAAGAGTTCGGCTCAGTGAGAGACCGCATGTGATTTATTCTTTCTGTTTATTAAGTGAGCTGTTCGCTCATTGTTGAAAAAATTTTAAGTCGAACGAACGAACTTAATCTCAGATAAAAGTTCACTAGTCCGCTCCCGAGTTCTCTAATTTGAAATCTTGTTAAATTGTTTATCTAAATGAGTTGTTTAGACAGCAATCCTTTTTGCTCTCTTGCTTAAAATAAAACACTACAATTTGGCTGGTATTTCAAAAGTTACAGGTTTATTAACAATTGAAAGTTACAAATATAGCGCGAAAAGAAAAAATACAAAAGGGTCTATTAAGTTTGTGCAATTGACAGTTGCGTGTAACAGTTAGGTATATATATTCTTGATCAGGACGACGTCTGAGTCGATCTAGCCCAGTCTGTCTGTTCGAGACTAGAGGCTGCCTGAAGACTTAATTCTTTTTTGTTAGGTCCTAGTAATTTATAGGCAGCTCTAGTTTATGTCAAATGTTCGATGTCGTCTCCCTCTCTCTCAAATTCGCATATATATTCTCAGCATGTACAGTTTTAGAGTCATTATCTTTTTTGCATGAATATAGAGTAAAATGCATAGAATGTTTGGTGCGATTTGCAGCCCAATCGGATAATAAACACCGGAGATATTGAACAATCAATTTTCTGTACTTGTCATTTGGCTGGGGGATGGGGAAAGCCACAGTGTACACGACCGCTTTGGCGTGCGCGTTATTTTTAATTGCGAGTATGAATGTATGTGTGACTATTGGTTAGTGTTTGTATTTGAATATATAAGTATATGTGTCTATGTGTGTATGTATATGGTGCTGCTATAGAGACCCAAGGCAAAGCAAAGTACAGGGTCTCCTACTGACGCTGGCGCCCAACTGTAGCTTTCTGGGCTTTTTCTTATTCGGACATTATTCTTATTCTTCAATGCAAATTGAACTGCTCAGTGAACAATTAAGCAGTTGTACAGTTTATTATAAGTCATTCGTGGTGCTACAATTATATAATTTTATTTCATCCAAATTAAAACGATACGAATCAAAGGAACTATCTGAGACAAAAAATTAATCACAAATAAATTTAAAGAAGAGAACAAAAAAAAAACAGTACTATCTTATCGCTGATTTTTTAATCACGACACACTAACTGTAACTGCTGTGCAATCTAAGAGAATATTTTTGTTAATTTCAGCGGAAAGGAAAACCTAACTAAAGGAAAAAAAGGACTGAAAGGCTACAGTCGTACGCAACCGACAGTAGAGTTTTGTTTACTTTGCTTAGACTTGGGCGATAGACTGTTCATAATTTCATATTACAAATGACAACACGAAAACAAAGGGTTGCCCTTTCTACACAAGAATAATTGGAACACATTTTAATTAATTTTATACTGAAATTTCAATGTAATATTAGATTTCGAAAAATAAATCTGTTATTTATTATTTATGTTTAACTGGTGGTAACCCTTAAATCTATTTCAATAGAATCGACTCAACAATCAGACAGTTGGAGACCCTGTACTTTCATTTGCCTTGGGCGTCGATAACAGCAGAATCATATACATACACACAAACACATATGCATACACACATACACACTTATCCATAAACACATTCACTTATGTATATATATAAACAATAACCAATACTCACCTATACATATACATATATGTATGTATGTAAGCCAGTAATCAAAAATCACACATCCGGCTTAGTGGCCGATATACTGCGATAGATCATTAGCTCTCTCTTTCTTTGTGTGTTAGTCCGCATTTACAGGATGAAGCATTTGCGTCATGCAGCATTGAACTTACATTTTCCTATGTATCGTTATACTACTTAATATTTCTTATTCACAACATTGAAGTATATACATATATGGAAAACTTGGTGCTTTTAGGATATGTTTTGTTTAGACCCTGTACTTTATAAAAGTACAAAAGGGTCTATTAAGTTTGTGCAACTCAGAAATGTATGTAACAGGCAGTAGGAGACGTGGCAAACCCCACAAAGTATATATATTCTTGATCAGGACGACGAGCTGAGTCGATATTGCCATGTCCGTCTATCTGTCTGTCCGTATGAACACCGAGATCTCAACTATAAGAGCTAGAGACTCAATTCTTTTTTTGTTTGGTTCGTGTATTACATAGGCAGGCCAAGTTTATTTGAAATTTGAAAAAATTTTCTTAGCATGTACAGTTTCCTTCCCTACATGAATAAAGCTTTAGGTGCTTTGAATGTTTGATGCAATCAATTTTCTGTACTAGGTAGGTGGTTGGGGGAGGGGGAAGCCACAGTGGACGTGGCGATTTTTTATTGTGAGTATGAATTTCTGTATGAGTATGTGGTAATTGTTTGTATTTGAGCGTATATTTGTGTGTATAGGTGTATGTATAAGTTCATGTGCATGTGTGTGTGAGTATGTACATATATGTATGCTGCTGCTATTATCGACGCCCAGGGCCAATCAAAGTACAGGGTCTCCTACTGTCGGTTGCATCCGACTGTAGCTCTCCGATTTTTTTTTCTTTACCTTTTACACCGCACAATCATTCACGCTCGTACAGAGTGAACTCTTTTTACATTCCAATCCATTTCTCTTGCGGGATATAAATGATTTATGTGTTCTCTCTCTCGCTCTCTCTTCACTTTATTTAATTTTTCTTTAATCGCTGTCTCAGCTATTGTCGTGACGTTTCCCTGCAAGTTAGCATTTTCTCATCATTTTCCATTTACTTTGTTGTGTGTTTAGCATATTGTGCATATTTTAATTCTGCCTTTGTTTTTGTGTATAAAGCGACATTTTATCCAATTTTTGTTGTGCTTTTTTTCGTTGTCAAGTATTATTCATATCACAATCTGTTTCGGTTTATGTCTTTCTTTTTGCCTCAGCTGGTGGCGTTGTATATGAGGTTTTCGATGGCTCAGCATTTACGCTAAAGTATCGCATTGAAATTCATTTTAGTTATTTATGTTCAAGCTCCGATGTTGTCTGCTCTCCGAATCACCGACTCGGTGACTCACCCTTACAACAAATAAATCGTTGATTGGAGATCACAACACGGAGATTCTTAAGAGATTTGGATTTGATTTTATATAGACCCTGTACTTTAAAAAAGTACACATGGCTGGGTCATAAAGATTGTGCACTTGACATTTCGGTGTAATAGGCAGAAGGCGACGTGGCAGAGTCCTAAAAGCATATATATTCCTGATCTGCACGACAAGCTCAGTCGATTTAAACATCAATTTAATCATCGCTGAAGTTTTCCGGTCTTTTATTATTTTTTTCGTTTGGGTGGAAATTATTTACTTATTACTCACTTTAGGAAAGAAAAACCGGAAAGCTACAGTCAGATGGCACCGAAAGTTTGCAATAGCATATGCATGCTTGCGCTGCTCTCCCCTTGCCTAGATTATTATCCGATTGGGCCACAGTTAACAGAACAGAAAAAGATTACGATAGGCTCTTTACAAAATGAAGTAGTAGTGAATCTTTAAAATTGTGGCTGTGGTGGTTGTTCGCGGATTTGTGGGGAAGGGAAGGGGGAGGTATCAAAAATCAAATACAACCTTGTGTGCTTGCGCTATAGGGGTATCTAACTGCCAAATATGATGTCTCCAGCTCTTACAATTTACGAGATCATACAGACGGATATGGCTATATCGACTCAGCTCGTCGTCCTGATCAAGAATATATACATTCTTTATGGGATCTGCCACGCCTTCTTCTGCCTGTTACATACTTTTTTGTACTTTTTTAAAGTACAGGGTCTAATGAAATATGCTGAGTGTTCAGAGAACAAAAGAAAGACCAGCGAGGTTCGGAGTTGATCGACTACTCCCGGCGCGTAGCCAGGCTTCTTTATTATATATCATTTCTGGGTTATGTATAATATCATGTACAATATGTTACTTATCTATGCTTAGGTAAAGCGTAACTATGTACTAACATTTCCTTCTTATGTGCATATAGTTTGTGTCTCTGTTATCCACATTCTAGTTTTACATATTTGTTCTGTTTACTTAGGTCAAGTCTGTAATATTATCTACTGCAAGGCCCAAAGATTGTGGCCTGCCGCTGTTGATATATGATATGCAGCTAGTAATCTGCGTTATCGTTTTACATATTTCTTATACATATGATTATTTCTTTATGTCCATACTTGGACATATTTTGACGTTTATCGTTTGCAGCTGTTGCTTTATTTTGCTATTAATATATATCTTATCTTCTATGTTCATTCTTGAACATCTTGCAAAGGGCGACCCAAAAGGTGGTGGCTTGTATATAATATTTTAATTTACTTTTAAATGTATTTTATATTCTATGTTCATGCTTGAACATCTTGCAAAGGGCCACAAAAAGGTGGTGGCTTGTATGTGCTATTTGAGTGTACTTTTTAAACGTCTCTTATATTCTATGTTCATGTTTGAACATCTTGCAAAGGACCAGCAAAGGGAATGGCCTGTAGTCTTTACATTGTTTTATTACATAAGCACTTAATTTAAAATAATAATTACTATTCTTAATGATGTATGCGCAGATACATGATGAAAATTTAGTTACTTTAATTTGACATGATTTTCTTTACAATTTTTTAATTCATTATTGATTTGTTCTATTTCAAACGTATGATTGATCGGTGACATTGAATCTCAGAATCTCTAATTGCGGTTATAGCTACCTATCTTTCTGATTGAAATGTATTATAAGCTTCTAATAGCTTGTCATTAGATTTGAGAATCTGATTGTCTGATTTTGGAATAAGAGTGTTTGTTTTGTTGTCCACTCTCCTATAACTTATATCACTAAGCATTCAATACATAGAGCTGTCAAATAGCCTAAAAAGCGGTCCCATGAATTTTGCGACGATCAGGTCCACGCAACATTCAACATGTGCGATCGAACATGCGACTGAGCAGCCAGCGCATGAGAAACTGGTTTCGGTCGAGTTGGACCAACGTCAGTCGAGTTGTTGTCAGTCTTGCACAGACGCTCGAACGGAAAGCACGGTCTGCGTCGAGCATGCCGCTATTTTCCGTTCAATGTGTTTGTGTGTATGTGTGCCTCATATGCGCATGTATGCTGCTGTGATGCCGACTTTAATGCTTTCCTATTTTGTCATTTCAGAGTCTCAGCGCAGAAATTTGTATACGCTTTGCCTGCGGCTGAATCTTTATATGTATGTTGTTGTTGTCGGCTGAGCAAAAACGGTTTTGCCCAGTTTTTCGCTCGCTTCGCTTTGCTCGCGGCCTGTGCCTGCCTGCGGTCGAATGTTGTTGTTCTGGGTGTTTTGCTCGCGGCCTGTGCCTGTATGCGGTGGATTGTTGTTGTTCTGGGTGTTTTGCAGCTTGTGTGCGATTGCACTGCTCGATCGCTATAGCTTTGATTTATTATGAGTATTTGTTCCTTTTTATTAATATTAACAATTAGTATAGACATATTATATTCAAAATTCAGCAAATTTTATTGCGAATTCAATTACATTACTCTTCCTAACTTTACAATTTTTTATATATTTTACAGTAATGTTTTAATGTATATATAATATAATAATATATGTATGTATGTAACTAAATTAAAAATGTACGCACATACATAATACCATTTACAATAGAATTTAACAACTAATTAAAATTGATTTAAATTACATTAAAACATTACTGTAAAATATATAAAAAATTGTAAAGTTAGGAAGAGTAATGTAATTGAATTCGCAATAAAATTTGCTGAATTTTGAATATAATATGTCTATACTAATTGTTAATATTAATAAAAAGGAACAAATACTCATAATAAATCAAAGCTATAGCGATCGAGCAGGTGCAATCGCACACAAGCTGCAAAACACCCAGAACAACAACAATCCACCGCATACAGGCACAGGCCGCGAGCAAAACACCCAGAACAACAACATTCGACCGCAGGCAGGCACAGGCCGCGAGCAAAGCGAAGCGAGCGAAAAACTGGGCAAAACCGTTTTTGCTCAGCCGACAACAACAACATACATATAAAGATTCAGCCGCAGGCAAAGCGTATACAAATTTCTGCGCTGAGACTCTGAAATGACAAAATAGGAAAGCATTAAAGTCGGCATCACAGCAGCATACATGCGCATATGAGGCACACATACACACAAACACATTGAACGGAAAATAGCGGCATGCTCGACGCAGACCGTGCTTTCCGTTCGAGCGTCTGTGCAAGACTGACAACAACTCGACTGACGTTGGTCCAACTCGACCGAAACCAGTTTCTCATGCGCTGGCTGCTCAGTCGCATGTTCGATCGCACATGTTGAATGTTGCGTGGACCTGATCGTCGCAAAATTCATGGGACCGCTTTTTAGGCTATTTGACAGCTCTATGTATTGAATGCTTAGTGCTTATATTCTTGCGATGGTGAAAAACCCATCCAATAAATGAATTTTTCTGACCAGTTATTAAAAATGTGCTGCTTTAGTTTTTTTAGTACCCCTTTCTTCACCTGAGTGAGCACCTTATTTTCCTCCTTGGTATTATTGCCCTTTTGATTCGTAAAATTTCTACGTGTTTACGTTGCCCACTGTAATTGTAATCCTCGCTAACACTTTTTTCGCGTCGAACACGCTTCAAAGTTCTGGCTTTATATTCATTTTCCGAATCTCTGTAAAATATTAGGTTGTTTGGTAATGACATACCGGTTTCTTTATTGATTTTTGACGACTATTTTAATATAGTTAGCATTGTCCGATTTAAGTGATATATGTACCGTTGTTTTCGATGATTTTCTGCCATTTTGATGGTAACTTGTATATGCCTCTCCTAAAGAAGTCCTTGTCCCTACTGGCAAAAAACTCGGCGATTCGATTTTCACAATCCTCCCTTGAACTCAATTTTTGTCCATCGAAAAAATTTTGCATGGCCAAAAACAGATGGTAATCGCTTGGGGCAATGTCCGGACTGTAAGGTGGATGCATTAACACTTCCCAACCAAGCTCCCGTAGCTTGTGACGCGTCACCAAAGATGTATGGGGCCTGGCGTTGTCATGATGGAACACAACGCCCTTACGATTCACCATGGCTGGCCGCTTCTGTTCAAGTGCAATCTTCAATCGTTCCAGTTGTTCACAGTAGAGGTCAGAATTGATGGTTTGGCCATAGGGCATCACTTCATAATGGATAATTCCTTTGATATCCCACCATACACTCAGCAACACCTTCCGAGCCGTCAGTCCTGGCTTTGCCACCGTTTGAGACGACTCACCGTGCTTCGACCAGGATCTTTTACGCTTTATGTTGTCATATGTGATCCATTTTTCATCACCAGTGACTAACCGATCCAGAAATGAGTCGAGTTTATTACGGTGCAACAAAGATTCGCAGATTGATACACGGTCGAAAAGATTTTTTTGGGATAACTCATGAGGCACCCATACATCGAGCTTTTTTGTTAAATTTCTCGACTTTAAATGCCTATGGACGGTTTCCGTGCTTAGTTGCAGCTCCTCTGCGATGGTTCTAATAGTCACATGACGAAATCGATCCACTATTTCCATGATTTTATCCGTATCAACGGTCACTGGTCGTCCGGAAGGCTTGGGTGTTTCGGTATCAAAATTGCCACTTCGGAATCGCCTAAACCACTGTTCGGCAGTTTGAATCGAAAGTTTGTTATCGAGATTCCGCAGCAGTTTTTCCTTGTGCGAAATAAAATTTCAAGATTGCCCGAATTTCTGCGTTTGTGAACTCCATTTCAATCAATTGTAATTTTTTAACGTGGAAGCTCATATAAACAAACTATATGTCATTTTAAAGGTGTTGCCAATACCTTTCAAACGATATACAGCATTGCCAGATACGATTATATTTGACTTCACAAGCGAAGCGCGAAATTTGAATGTAAAAACCGGTATGTCATTACCAAACAACCTAATATTTTAACCTTTTTCGCAACTGGCTTAGCAGTTTTAGATGCTTTAGGTGCTATGGTTTGTATAGTACACTATTTTTGAGTGCAGTATACTACTGTACAGTACTGTTTAGTCCCAAGTAAGTGAATTCACGCAGGCTTGTATAGTATACTACAATACAATACAATATAAATAATTCACGGTGAGATTGATTCTGGTTTTCTATTAAAATTTTCGAGTACCTTTAAAACTAACCCGTAACTTCATTCCGTTACATCTTGATGCCTGTTCTACGAATTACTCTATTCACAAACCATTGAAGTTATTATGTTCAGAGTATGATCGTTTATACAATTTAATCGCCTCTACTAACTCCATAATTAACTATAACTATAATTATCTACAAATATATAAAATTTAATTTTATTAACATTTTATTTTTTAGACCCTGTACTTTAAAAAAGTACAAAAGGGTCTATTAAGATTGTGCAACTCAGAAATGTATGTAACAGGAAGAAGGAGGCATGGCAGACTCCACAAAGTATATATATACTTGATCAGGACGACGAGCTGAGTCGGTATAGCCATGCCCGTCAGTCTGCATGTCGGTCTGTCTGTAGATCTCGTCAACTGTAAGAGCTAGAGACATCATATTTGGCAGTTAGATGCCCCTATACTGCAAGCAGACCAAGTTAGTGTTACATTTTTTATACCTCCCCCCTCAAACCGCGAAGAACCACCACAGCCACAATTTAAAGATACAAATTTGTGAATCGGGATATAAAGAGCGTATTGTAACCTTAATCTTTGCTGTGAATTGTCCAATCGGGTAATGAACACCGGAGATATTATAGATTAAATTTTCTGTACTATGCAAGGGGGAGCAGCGAGCATGCACTTAATGTACATATCTACATAAGTGTGTATGCGTGGTTGCGTCTGATTTTGCGATATGTGTGTATTGTTAACTGCATAGGAAAGTGTAGGTACAAAATTATAAAAAACTAGAAATCCTCGTGTTAAGCGAAATCGTGTTAAGCGAAATATGGATTCAGTACAAAATAAGGGGATACGTTCTCAAAATTCAAAATTGGCAGCAATTTGGCAATTTTGTATTGTTCAAATTTGGTCTGTTTTTATTAAAGTTTCATTCATTTGTTCAAAATTATCCAAAAGTTATTATGTGTATGCCTTTAATAAATGCATAACATTCATATTTTCAAATTTAAAAGTTGGTATTAAAAAAAGTTACTTCATATAATTAAATAACAGGTTAAACTTTATAGAAACTTAAAAATGTAAAAAAGTAAGGAGATCATATGTTTCTATTCGTATCAAATTTGAAATGCATTTGGTGTCATATTTAGTTTAATCCAGTTTGTTTCAACATATTTTATTTTTTGGTGGCTCCTTATAAAAAAAGTAGGGAAAGCTACAGTCGGACGCAAAGCTACAGTCGGACGCAACCGACAGTAGGAGACCCTGTACTTTGGTTTGCCCTGGGCGTCGGTAACAGCAGCAGCATATATGAACATACTCACATACACATATACACATATACATGCACTTATACATACACACATACACACAAACACTTATACATACAATTATTCGCTCAAATACAAACAATAACCAATACTCATACATACATTCATACCCACAATCAAAAATCACGCATACGCCCTAGTGGCCGCGTACACTGTGGCTTCCCCCTCCCCCACCCAAATGCTCAGTACTGAAAATTGTTTGTCCAATATCGGTGTTTATTATCCGATTGGGCTGCAACTCGCACCAAACATTCAAAGCACCTAAAGCTTTGTTCATGCAAAAAAGGAAAACAGTGACTCTAAAACTGTACATGCTGGGAATATTTTTGCGAATTTGAGGGGGAGGGGGATGACTTTTCACACATTTCAAATAAACATGACCTGCCTATGTAATACACGAACCTAACAAACAAAAAAATAAGTCTCTAGCTCTTATAGTTTCCGAGATCTAGGTGTTCATACAGACAGACAGACGGACAGACAGACAGGGCTATATCGACTCAGCTCGTCGTGCTGATCAAGAATATATATACTTTATGGGGTCTGCCACGCCTCCTTCTGCCTGTTACACACAAATGTCATTTGCACAAACTTAATAGACCCTTTTGTACTTTTTTAAAGTACAGGGTCTGAAAATAAAAAAAAAAGAAGAAAAAGAATTGATCAAAAAAGCGAAAAGTCTCAAAAAAATAACAAGTTTGTTTATAATTTTTTTTTTTAGATTTCCATTATTTTATTAATATCTTCTTGGTCTTCCTCATTTGCGTATGACATTTTAGTGCCTATCATGCGCAGATATTATGCAGGCACTTCAAAACGCAGCATTTTCCGATCCCTAACAAACCGTATCTGTATATTAAAATAAAAATGAATACAGTATATCTTTTGCTTGAAATTAACACTTTACCTTATGCATAGAATGCTGTTAGTCGTGCTGAGGCCCATTGAATTCTTTAATTTGGATTTAATTAGGTTAACCTGGCTAAAAACCCTTTCTATTTGGATGTTCACAGTTGCCAACTCAAAAAAACTCGGAAAGCTACAGTCGGATTCAACCGACAGTAGGAGAACCTGTATTTTCCTTCAGACACTCACACATGCACAGATAGCGCAAAGTCACACGCAACCACACATACGCTCGCGCTGCTCCCCCCTTACCAAGTACAGGGAATTGAATCTTGAATATCCCCGGTGTTTATTATCCGATTGAGCCACAATTCACAGCACAGATAAAGATTATCATAAGATTATCGTATCTTTAAAATTGTGGGTGTGGCAGTTTATTGCGGTTTTTGGATGGACGGACGGACGGACGGATAGACGGTCAGACGGACATGGCTAGATCGACTCAGCTTATCGTCCTGATCAAGAATATATATACTTTGTGGGGTCTCTCCTTCTGCCTGTTACATACATTTCGGACTTGTACAATCTTATTAGACCCTTTTGTTACCTTTTTAAAGTACAGGGTCTAAAAATCTGCGGTTTCCTCCAGAATCTTTAAAGTTTAGCACCTCAAACCAAAATTTGTGTGTGTCGCTGATGTTATCCCACTTGATCAAACTGATGTTGTTGTATACGCCACATTTTCTGGTTTGTTTCTAAGTGACTATCGTAAAGCTGCCATTTTTTCATATTTTGTACTTAAGTATTAAAATCGGGAAAAATCCAAGTGAATTTCTAAAAAACCCAGAATTCCAAATTCCCGCAATTCACAAATTTTTCCCGCAGTTGGGCTTAAAAAAATGCCAGCTTTGACGGGAAAAAGCCAAATTGGCAGTCCTGTCTCCAACTGTCAATTGCATCCGACTGAAGCTTTCGGGTTTTTTTTTATAACTAATGATAATAATTTCTTTAATTAATTTGGATAAAATCAAATTATATTTATAAAACTTTTAAAATCTGTAAAACTGCTTAATATTTCACTAAGCAGTTCTATTTGCACTCACTACCTTCATGTCCTACTAAGACATGTCCCAATAAGAATAATAATACAGTTGCCCTACTTTATTTTGGCACGCGCCATAAGGTCTCCTAGTTATATTCCACTTTGGGTACATTCACAGTTTCACACGTGATTTATTTCCCGCCCGTGCGTTGCGAACCTCATAAAGAACTGAGGGCTGGGTTTGGTTTTTCTTGTAGATAAATGTGTAGCAATTAGTAAAAAAAAATTTTTTTCAATGGGCATGGTGTCTACTTTTTGTAATCAATACGAAAGTTCCATAAATTGCATAAAAATTTCAAATCCATTTGTGATTTGTTGTGCATATAATTCGGCGCGCAGCAGCTGCACTTTGAACGCCGAGCAAAGGGACTGGGTTTTACCTAACTTGCAATCCGCCGTCGCTGAATGCGTGAATTTTGTTCTTGTAACAGTTTCGCGTTCCGAGCAAAGGGTCAGGCTTTTGTGTGGTCGACAGGCCAGCGCCAAGACTCAGAAACTGACGAAAAGAGCAACGCTTGCTCAGGGAGCACAGGCTTGCCCATCGCTGCTTTAGTATATTAGGCGTGTATTTCGTCTAAATGAAAACCTCTAACATAATCACAGTGTCTGTCTAACGTTAAGTAGAGCAGAAAGTTAGAATTCATTCAATTGTCGAAATTGTATTATTATGTTGATAGAACAAATTTTTAACGATGGGATTTAAGCGTGTGAGTGTGTCTACATTGCTATGTTGTGTATGTTTCAATTTGCATTAATTGAAACTGACAGCAATGTTGCACACTGCTACAAAACTCGAACTTAAATCAACACCCACATAGATTTATTAGTTTATTTTTGTATGTATATTAAAAAAACTCGGGAAGCTACAGTCGGCTTCAACCGACAGTAGGAGACCCTGTACTTTCTTTCGCACACACGTTAACAAACACTCACACATACACACATATCGTAAAGTCGCACGCACCACACATACGCTCGCGCTGCTCCCCCTTACCTAGTACAGGGTATTGAATCTTGAATATCTCCGGTGTTTATTATCCGATTGAGCCACAATTCACAGCACATATAAAGATTATCATAAAATTATCGTATGCCAAAGCACAATTTTGTATTTTCGAAATTGTGGCTTTTCGCGATTTTTGGGGGAGGGGGGATGGGGTTGGGGGTGGTGGAGGTATCTAAAATCTAACACAAACATGATCTGCTTGCACTATAGGGGCATCTAACTGCCAAATATGATGTCTCTAGCTCTTACAGTTTCCGAGATCAAGGTGTTCATACATACGGACAGACGGACATGGCTAGATCGACTCAGCTCGTCGTTCTGATCAAGAATATAGCATATACTTTGTGGAGTCTGCCACGCCTCCTTCTGCCTGTTACATACATTTCGGACTTGCACAAACTTAATAGACCCTTTTGTACTTTTTTAAAGTACAGGGTCTAAAAAGTTGCTCCAAGTAAATGCAGCAGCCAATGATAAATGTATGTAAACGCAATAATGAGTAAAAGCAGGAACATAAAAGAGTTGAAAATAATTATATGATGGAGGGACTGGTTGACAGCTTATTTAAAATGCGTGAAACGGAAAAGACCTTTAACTTCGTATGAGAAGTAAACTCTTAGCGCTGCAGTTCCAGCACACAGGACGCAGTTAAACCATTTTGATGCTTGTATGCGTAAGCATCTGTATTAGTGTGCTTTTTACATGCTAAAGAAGTTTCAGAAAGATGAAGCTTCACGATATACATACATATGTACATATACCATAGATGTATAAACATACTACACGTGAAAGCTATAAGGTTAAATAGTACATTCTATTTATTATTTAGTGTAGGTTAAATGGAATCCAGAAGTTATTATTAAAGCATATTTATATAATATTATACATATAAACATATGTATTTTTATCGACGTCATATAAGAATATGAGAAAATGAGAATATAAAATGTGAGAAAATAAGAATATGTCCAATTCGTTAAATGGCGTTGTGACAACTATGGCGGTTGGTGTTCTCGCAGGACGCATGGGACAAAGCCTACTAGCACTAAGCATACAATACATAGAGTCGTCAAATAGTCAAAAAAGTGGTCCAATTTATCGACAATTAGGTCCAACATGCAACATATACCATCGAACACGCGACGGAGCAGCCAGTGCATGAGGAACCGGTTTCTGTTAAGTTCGACCAACATCCAACGTGTGATGTGATTCTTGATTCAAGACTCTTGAATAGACACTCGAATAGAAAGCACGGCGAGTGTTGCGCTTGCGCTTTTTGCAGTGTGCGTGCATGTACATACATACATATATGGCAAAAAATGCATACGTGTGCTGCTATGATGCCGTTCATGTTCTTCAATTGCACAATATACAGTGTGTTTCAAACCCAAAAGGCACTTTAGAATTTAAACTTTAACGCGGGGGTTCCCAAAACTCATAATTCCTATCACATGTGCGCTTTGCAGAGCTGCGCTGCTTTGACACACACTGTAGATTTTCTCACATGTATAGGCGTCACGCGGTTTTCCATTGAACTATTTAGACCCTGTACAAAAGGGTCTATTAAGTTTGTGCAAATGACATTTGTGTGTAACAGGCAGAAGGAGGCGTGGCAGACCCCATAAAGTATATATATTCTTGATCAGGACGACGAGCTGAGTCGATCTAGCCATGTCCGTCTGTCTGTCTGTCTGTCTGTCTGTCTGTCTGTCCGTCCGTCTGTATGAACACCGAGATCTCGGAAACTATAAGGAGCTAGAGACGTAATTTTTTTTTTGTTTGGTTCGTGTATTACATAGGCAGGCCAAGTTTATGTTTTTAATTTGATATCTCATCCCCCTCCCCTTCAAATTTGCAAAAATGTCCTTAGTATATACAGTTTTAGAGTCACTGGATTCATTTTTTGCAGGATTAAAGCTTTGGATGGTTTGCATATTTGGTGATCCAATCGGATAATAAACACCGAGATATTAGACAAACAATTTTCAGTACTAGGCATTTGGTTAGGGAAGGGGGGAAGCCGCAGCGTATGCGGCCTCTAGGGCGTATACGTGATTTTTGATTGTGAATATGAATTTCTGTATGAGTAATGGTTATTGTTTGTATTTGCGTGTATATTTTTATGGATAAGTGTATGTGTGTATGTATACACACATATGTTTATATGTATGTGTATGAGTATATGTGAGTATATAAATATATGCAGCTGCTATTATCGACGCCCAGGGTAAATCAAAGTACAGGGTCTTCTACTGTCGGTTGAATCCGACTGTAGCTTTCCGAGTATTTTTTCACATGAATTTTTTACAGAAAGCATGTTTTTTTTGCGACTTTTTAGTGTTTTTTTTTAATATTTAGTATACCTAGATCTAGGAAACTTGTGCTCTAGCATGTACTTAATGAATGTTCATAAGTGTATATGCGTGGTTGTGTCTGACATTGCAATATGTGTGTATGTGTGCAGTGTTAGCATTAGCTGCTGCAAAGGAAAGTACAGGGTCGACTACTGTCGGTTGTATCCGAAAGGTAGCTTTCCGAGTTTTTAGACCCTCTAACTACCAAATATGATGTCTCTAGCTCTTACAGTTTACGAGATCTAGGTGTTCATACAGACGGCCAGACAGACGGACGGACAGACGGACGGACGGAGGCTAGATCGACTCAGCTCGTCGTCCTGATCAAGAATATATATACTTTGTGGAGTCTGCCACGCCTCCTTCTGCATGTTACACATAAATTTCATTTGCACAAACTTAATAGACCCTTTTGTACTTTTTTAAAGTACAGGGTCTAAAAATAAATGGTCCAGCATTTGCTGCATGGATTGGGGAAAACCCAGAAAAACCCAATCAGATCAACGTTAGTAGTTAGTATGATTAGATAACTTTATTTGCAATGTTAAATGTTAATAGATGAATATCGTAAAAACTATAAAGATAGTTTTACAAATTGCTGGGAAATGTAATAGAGTTAGGTGTTACTTGTCGAAGATGATTACGAATTGAGGATTTAAGAAAGGGAAGAGTGAGTTCAGATGAAATTATAAAAGTTATTATAAAAAAAATCTAAAACTATTGTGCATAGCGCAAATAGGAAGGGATTCTGACGGAATCCACGTTACGTTTTTTGGGGCACAAGATGAAGGTTTAATTCGATTCCACTTCGATTTAATTTTTAGACCCTGTACTTTAAAAAAGTACAAAAGGGTCTATTAAGTTTGTGCAAATGACATTTGTGTGTAACAGGCAGAAGGAGGCATGGCAGACCCCCCAAAGTATATATATTCTTGATCAGGACGACGAGCTGAGTCGATCTAGCCATGTCCATCTGTCTGTATGTACACCGAGATCTCGGAAACTATAAGAGCTAGAGACGTAATTTTTGTTTTGTTTGATTCGTGTATTACATAGGCAGGCCAAGTTTATGTTTTTATTTTGATATCTCATCCCCCTCCCCCTCAAATTTACAAAAATGTTCTTAGTATATACAGTTTTAGAGTCACTGGATTCATTTTTTGTATGATTAAAGCTTTAGATGCTTTGCATGTTTGGTGAGAGTTGCAATCCAATCGGATAATAAACAGCGGAGATATTGGACAAACAACTTTAAGCACTAGTCATTTGGCAAGGGGATGGGGGAAGTCGCATATACAGTAGAATCTGGTTATAGCGACTTTCAAGGGACCGACTATTTTACGTCGTTATACCCGAAAGACGCATTAACCAAAAGGACCAAAAAAAAATTTTTTTTTGTTTATTTTAGGGTTGCGATGTTTGTAATAGGCTTTAAAATAAAACAAATTAATTTTTTAATAAAAACAAAAAATTTAATAAATTCAATTCAATAACATACACTAGTCGGTATAATTATTTTGACAAAAAACAAATGGTGCAATTTTGTATGTAACTTTACAACGGTTTAATATAACTTAATGATTATTTTTCCTGTTTTACTTAGCTCTTAAACAAACTTAAAAATAATGAAATCAACATTTTGTCATATGAACTTGAAAAAATATAAACTAAAGTAATTTTCATGTGGTGGCATAAGTATTTTGACAAGTACTTTTTAATATAAATAACAAAGCTTAAACTTAAAAAAATAAGGGGAAAACAAAAGAATTTAGTAAAATATATAATTTTCTTTGGTTTCAATACTTTTTGCAGGCGTCGCGGTACTGAATCGATTAAATTTTGGATGATGTCTGGAGATATCCCTTTCCAAGGGGAAGTGATCTCAGAAATTGTCTCCTCTCTGATTTTATTCAGCGATACTGTTCTTTTCCGTTTCATAAGAGACCAGACGTTTTCAATTATATTTAAATCTGGACTTTGAGGTGGCCAGTTCAGTCCAGTCCAAAGTGGTAACACCACCATCCTGGTGGTTATGTGGTTATCATCTTGGCTTTGTGCCATGAGGCGTTATCCTGTTGCAGGATAAAGGATTGTCCAATAAGCCTGCCTCCAGGAGTAAAGGCATTATCATTTAAAACCGATAAATATTGGCCTTGGTTCATAGAACCATTGACAGGAACGAAGTCACCCCGTTCATTATTCGCCACACATCCCCAGAACATCACAGAGCCACCACCATGGGTTTTTTGCATAGAACCATTGGCGATCTTACAAAAAATTAATTTTTTGATGAATTGTACTCAAAGGAGCTTTCATCTGTCCATAGAACGCTTCTCCAAAACTCCTTTGGCTTATGGAGATGTTCCTTTGCGAAAGCCACTCTTTTAAGCTTGTTTGCTTTTGCTATAAATGGACGTCCTTGGCTTTATAAGTCTTAAAATCACATTTTTTAATCGTAGACGGACTGTGCGCTCACTAATTGGGGTCTTGGCTGTCAAATTAAATTGATCTGCAGCAGATTGAGGCTTCAGAAAAACATTTTTTTTTAATTCCCGTACAAGGACTCGGTCGTCACTGGGCTCAGTTTTGCGCTTAGCACCTGATCGTGTTAAATTACGCATGTCATTATGCTTTTTAAACTTTTTAATTTGGTAGTGCACAGTTTGACGCGACACATAAAACTCATTGGCAATGTTTTTGACTGCCATTCCTGCTTTAAACTTTGCTACCATTGAAGATCTGGTAACCAAACTTAGCTCAGCCGTTTTACCCATGTCATTCAATAATTTTTAATTACCTTAATTAACAACGTTTAATATTGATCAAAGTTAAAAACAAAAGTTGTTTGATTCTCGCGTACACAAAAAAGTGAAAATATTTCCATACAGATGCTGTCAAAATACTTATGCCACGCAAAAAACCGTAGTCTGCATGCATTCTTATCAGCACAAAGAGAATGCAAAATGTAAACGAAATAAAATTTGGCATGTACATAGATAAAAATATATTCTTTGTTTTGCGCCTCATTTTCGCACCGTTATTTGGCGATTTCAAGTACCGCTAAGTTCAATAGTCAAAAAGAGGTTTCGTCAAAATAATTATGCCGACTAGTGTAGGTTTTTAGTCGGGTGTAATGCACAAGTGTCGAGCTTAAACTGAATGAGCTCACTATGGCGCATTTTGCGCATTAACTCACATTTGGTGAATTTACGCATTCAGTTTTACTTGAAAAAAATCAGAAAAAAACTAGAAATATAACGGGACATATCATGGAATAGGCTATGAGGTCTGCACACGCTGTAAACATTTGTGTGACGTCGGTATTGCACTTCGACTCTCTCTCTCTCTTTCTCTCAGCAGCGTTGCTAAGGCGACAACTAAAACTAAGAGAGAGTAGAGTCGCTGCTACACACACAAGCAAGGATGCCAATCACTGATAGATACATACATTTCTAACAGCGTCGTTTGATGCTAAAATTTGGCATTATTTCGCTGTATTTTTTTTCGGCACGTCGCAATATCCGGTTGAATTGTGAAAAATCTCGTCTGTATAAGCGGTTTGTCGCTAAAAGCGGAAACGTACTAAGCGGAGTCCCTTTCATATAAGTTTGTATGGGGACCAACCAAGCCATCGAGTTTTCGTCATAATAACCGGACGGACGCTTTAAGCAGAGTCGTTATAACCGGACTCTACTGTATGTGCAGCCGCTATTATCGACGCCCAGGGTAAATCAAAGTACAGGGTCTTCTACTGTCGGTTGAATCCGACTGTAGCTTTCCGAGTTTTTTAATTTGATATCTCATCCCCTCCCCCTCAAATTTACAAAAATGTTCTTAGTATATACAGTTTTAGAGTCAGGATTTTTTGCAGGCTTAAAGTTTTAGATGCTTTGCATGTTTCGTGCGAGTTGCAGCCCAATCGGATAATAAACACCGGAGATATTGGACAAACAATTTTCTGTACTAGGCATTTGGTTAGGAGAGGGGGGAAGCCACAGCGTAAGCGGCCATTAGGGCGTATACATGATTTTTAATTGTGAGTATGAATTTCTGTATGGGTGTTAAATTTTGTTTGTATTGGCGTGTATATTTGTATGTATAAGTGTATGTGTGTATGTTTGTATGTATGTGCATATGTAACTATGTGTATGTGAGTATGTTCATATATGCTGCTGCTGTTATCGACTTCCAAGGCAAATCGAAGTACAGGGTCTCCGACTGTCGGTTGATTTTAGGTTTAAATTCATGCACCATAAATTTGGGCGACAAATTTTTATCGCAAATAGTGTTAAAGAATTCTGGTGGTACAGAAATTTTGAAAGATGAAATTTCACTTAGAGCCGAAAAATTAAATTTTGTAATCGCAACATTTGCCGCGCATTTATTAGATATGAATACAGCAATAGACTCACTGGGAAAGGCTAATGTCAGCAGAGAGTCTAGCATTTAAAACTTGCTTACGTGGAATAACAACAGATAGAGGAGGGGTAAGTGCACTGTTATTGGCTGCGTTATTAACGGGTTATGCGCTAACAAAGAGGTGAGGAATGGATCGGGATGTGCAGGGAATAGATTGAGGTGGAGGAATAGGAATAGCAGCGCGTGAAGGGGTAACTAATGAAGGGGGGCTGAAACAAGAGCAGAGGGTCCATCATTTGCAGAGAATGACAACACTGAGGAGGTGTGAAGAAAGATGGAGATGGTAAAACAGCGGGAGATGTCAATAGAAGCGGTAAATGAGACATAGATATGTTATCAGTTCCTGTCATATCCACAAACTGATTTTCGAATTTCCGTGTTCATGGTGAATAAAATTTGTATTGACTGAATAAGTCAGCACTTTAGTCAAACAAAAGTAGGGAAAGCTACAGTCGGATTCAACCGACAGTAGGAGACCCTGTACTTTCCTTCGCACACAGACACACGCTAACAAACACTCACACACGCACACATATCGTAAAGTCACACGCATACACACTTACATACTATATGTACATAAAAAAACTCGGAAAGCTACAGTCGGATGCAACCGACAGTAGAAGACCCTGTACTTTCCTTTGCACACACACACGCTAACACTCACACAAGCACACATAGCGCAAAGTCGCATGCAACCACACATACGCTCGCGCTGCTCCCCTCTTACCTAGTACTGGGAATTGAATCTTGAATATCTCCGGTGTTTATTATCCGATTGAGCCACAATTTACAGCACAGATAGAGATTATCATTAGATTATCGTATGCCAAAACACAAGTTTGTATCTTTAAAACTGTGTTGCAGTTTTTCGCGGTTTTTGGGGGAGGGGGTATCAAAAATCTAAAACAAACTTGATCTGCTTGCACTATAGGGGCATCTAACTGCCAAATATGATGTCTCTAGCTCTTACAGTTTCCGAGATCTAGGTGTTCATATGGACGGACAGACGGACAGACAGACGGACGGACGGACAGACAGACGGACAGACGGACATGGCTAGATCGACTCAGCTCGTCGGCCTGATCAAGAATATATATACTTTGGGGGTCTGCCACGCCTCTTTCTCAAATGTCAATTGCACAAACTTAATAGATCCTTTTGTACTTTTTTTAAAGTACAGAGTCTAAAAAAAATTACTGTCTGTCGTCTGCGGACTACTCTAGCTATTTGTTATTGTTGATTATTTTATAGTTGAACTAAGTTTTACCAGACATCAATTTGACTACACGTTATTACAGTAGTTGATATGTTTGTTTGGTCAACAACTTGCAGGTTCATCCACTAGACGTTTGGTAGACAGCTTCCAAGTTCATAAGCAAATATTGAGGCGTGGCAAGGGAACTTGTAGTCTCAAACGAGAGCAACATTCTTATCGCAGTTTTACAAGAATATTAAAAGCTGCAAAATATTTTTATAAAAAAGCTAAAAAAAAGGGGTGTAACATGTGGAAAGTTTATTGTTTTTGTGCATCTTGTTATTGTAGCTAGCGTTGCAATTTTATGCGCAGACGCCTAAATTGAATCAGTTGCCAACGAGGCGTTCTGTCACTCAGCGAGGAATAGGAACTGCCAGAGATATGCAGACAAATACATGTGCATATTGGCAAACATATATAATATGTACAAACATATTTATTCAAATATAAAATATCTAGGCAGCCAAAGGTCATTAACTTGCCGTATGCAGTAAGAATCCAGACACAACGAACAGCATAAGGAAGCAAAGAATTAAAACAAGAGAAAAACGCGAAAAAAAAGTGATGTAGAGAATAGAACTTGTAGCATAAGACATGAAACTTACTAGCAACATTATGGGAATGTCTGCCTGTCTGTCTCTTAGCCTGTTTGTGTAAACCGTTGATCCGACAGTGGCGTCCCTGCAATAGAAACCAGTCTACAATTGTGGGTGTCTGTCATTGTAGGGGGAGATGCAGTAGGTCAGCTGAGCCAATGATGTGGCCTGGGCAAGGGTAGCACTGTTTACAGTGTACGAGGGTGGGCTGACAATGGCAATTTTTGATAAAAACTATATTTATTTCTCAACATAATCTCCTTTCAGAGGAAAACACTTTATCCAGAGGACCTCTAACTTTTGTATGCCCTCCAAATAATAAGATTGGTCAAGCCCCTCAAAACAGGCATTGGTCTCGCATATAACCTCTTCATTTGACAAAAATCGCTTTCCACCCAACCAGTTTTTAGACCCTGTACTTTAAAAAAAGTGCAGAAGGGTCTATTAAGTTTGTGCAACTCAGAAATTTATGTAACTGGCAGAAGGGGGCGTGGCAGACCCCATAAAGTATAAATATTCTTGATCAGGACGACGAGCTTAAAAATCACTGGCTTACGATTTTGTATAAACAATACTTATATTGCTTAGAATGATTGGTGCTAAACAAAGAAGTTATTAAGAAAAGTAATGACGCATAATTTTCATTAACACGCTCGTCTTACGATTCTGTAGCGTAGAGCGTTGGTCTTGAAGTCGAATGGTTGCGGGCTCGATCCCGCGGTTGGACGGTCGTACAAAAATGTTTTTTAGACCCTGTACTTTGAAAAAGTACAAAAGGGTCTATTAAGTTTGTGCAAATGACATTTGTGTGTAACAGGTAGAAGGAGGCGTGGCAGACCCCATAAAGTATATATATTCTTGATCAGGACGACGAGCTGAGTCGATCTAGCCATGTCCGTCTGTCTGTCTGTCTGTCTGTCTGTCTGTCTGTCTGTCCGTCTGTCTGTCTGTCTGTCCGTCTGTATGAACACCGAGATCTCGGAAACTATAAGAGCTAGAGACGTAATTTTTTGTTTGTTTGGCTCGTGTATTACATAGGCAGGCCAAGTTTATGTTTTTAATTCGATATCTCATCCCCTCCCCCTCAAATTTACAAAAATGTTCTTAGCTTATACAGTTTTAGAGTAACTGAATTTCTTTTTTGCATGAATAAAGCTTTAGATGCTTTGAATGTTTGGTGCGATTTGCAGCCCAATCGGATAATAAACACCGGAGATATTGGACAAACCATTTTCAGTAGTAGGCAGTTGCCTGGGGGAGGGGGGAAGCCACAGTGTACGCGGGCACTAGGGCGTATGCGTGATTTTTTATTGTGTATGAATGTATGTATGAGTTTTGGATATTGTTTGTATTTGCGAGTATATTTGTATGTATAAATGTATGTGTGTATGTATAAGTGCATGTATATGTGAGTATGTTCATACATACATGTTGCTGCTATTATGGACTCCCAGGCCAAATCAAAGTACAGGGTCACCTACTGTCGGTTGCGTCCGACTGTAGCTTTCCGAGTTTTTAATTTTAGTTTTTGCTTTTTTAGACCCTGTACTTTAGAAAAGTACAAAAGGATCTATTGTGCAAATGACAATTGTGTGTAACATGCAGAAGGAGGCAGACCCCATAAAGTATATATATTCTTGATCAGCACGACGAGCCGAGACGATCTAGCCAAGTCCGTCTGTCCGTCCGCCTGTATGAACACCGAGATCTCGAAAACTATAAGAGCTAGAGACGTAAGTCAGACTCAGGCCAAGTTTATGTTTTTAATTTGATATCTCATCCCCCTCCCCCTCCAATTTGCAAACATGTTCTTAGCATGTACAGTTTTAGAGTCACTGGATTTCTTCTCTGCATGAATATAGCTGAGATGTGTCCTGATGTACATATGTACATACATGTATGAATAATTGTAGTATGTATATACCCGCGCTATTTTAAACGAATATGACAGCCTATCGATACTAACACGTATATTACACGTATACACAGCTCAGCTGGCATAATATTTCCTGTGTAACAAATCAAATTTGACTAAACAAATTTTGTTTCTCTCATTTCAGGTAATGGAACACATTGATATGCTTTCATAATTTCATATAAAAATTGTACCCAAAAACTGGTAAATATTTCTGAAAACACTTAAAAAAACTCGGAAAGCTCCAGTCGGACAAACACTCATACATGCACACATGGCGAAAAGTCACACGCAACCACGCATACACACTTATGTACATACATTAAGTGCATGCTCGCTGCTTCTCTTTTTGGCTAGTACGAAAACTTTAATCTCAAATATCTGCGTGTTGAAACATGAGAATCCACTTTATGATGTGCAATTTGTTAACGTCATTTTTAAACCCTACACTTTAAAAAGTACAAAGGGTCTATTAATATTGTGTAAGCTAGAGACTTAATTCTTAATGTATGTATCAGGCAGAAGGAGGCGTGGCAGACCCCACAAAGTATATATATTATATATTCATGATCAGGATGACGAGCTGAGTCGATATAGCCATGCCAGTCTGTCCGTGCGTATGAACACCTAGATCTCGTAAACTGTAAGAGCTAGAGATATCATATTTGGCAGTTATATGCCCCCACAGTGCAAGCAGATAAAGTTACTGATAGAGTTTTTATACCTCCCCTTCTCCCCATCAAACAGCGAAAAACTACCACAGCCACAATTTTAAAGATACAAACTTGTACTTCAGCATATAAAAACAATATACCTTTAGCTGTGCTGTGAATTTTGACCCAATCGCTTCATAAATTTCGAAGATATTCATGGTTCAACTATCTGTACTTGGCAAGGGGAGGAGCAGCGAGCATGCACTTTATGTAACATAAGTGTGTATGCGTGGATACGTGATACTTAGCGATATGTGTGTACATGTGTTTCTTTATTTTTTTTTTAAACAGAGACGTTGTTGTACTCGTGCATTCACGTGGCCTCTGCGAAAGCAGACCGTACTCTGTTTAAACCTCTTCTTTTTCAACCTCCCCTGGAACTACAGCTAGGTATTACTTCAGGAGGGGTGTAGCCTTAGCGGCTCTCATCGGGCTCCTGACTTATTTCCAGTCGTCTCAGCTTCATTATGACAGTGAACGCCGTACTTTCGACTGAGCTCCATTTGCTAAGGTCGGATAACATATGAGGGCCAAGTTTCGCTGCGTTGGTGGTTCGCCGAAAGCGGCTTCCACCTGTCTCCTCTGTACGTCAAATCTCCTACATTCAAATATGATGTTCTGAGCATCCTCTACCGAGCCTGCCGCACAGTCTAGGCAGAAGTCATCCTCCGCGTGTTTGAATAGGTGCAAGTAGCACCGAAGGCATCCGTGCACGCTCAAGAATTGTGTCAGATGTTTTCTCTCCGTGTAATGGATCCATGGATCATTCCTTAGAGAGATAGTACAGTACTCTCGACGAGAGGTGGAATGTTTTGTAGGATGTCCACGGACGCTAGGCATTCCATTATTTTATCCCAACTTGCGCACTAAAATGTATTTCGGACGTCTAGCGTGGTCACCAAGCCGTATTGCTTTGTTCCTCAGAGCCAGCGTTTGCTTCAATTGCTTTCTCCGCTAGTCTGGCTACCGTTTTAATTGCGTGCTCAGTCGAACGAGATCTACGAAACCCAAACTGGTACGGTGAGAGTCCTTCAGCCGATTCGTATGGGTCTTCCAGGCGTGTGCTGATTACTCGCTCAAAGACTTTTCCCGCTGAGTCGAGCAGGCATATTAAGAGGTACAAAGATGGCTCTTCTGGCGGCTTGGGACCCTTGTGGACTAGGATGAGGTGTTGCGATTTCCAGCGATCAGGAAACGTTTCCTCTCGTAGGCACGTGCTGAAGAGTTTGGCGAACAGTTCCGGTTGGCACTCTAGAGCCTTCTTGATGGCCTCGTTTGGAATTTTTTCATTGATCGTTTCCGTCAGCGCTCAGACTTCAGATGTTGGGTCTTAGGGTCCACTGGTTTGGTGAGCTAAAAAGTAGTTCTCCCTTTGCTGTTTTCCGGATCCCGGTGATCATTGCGTAGAACTCTTTTCGAGTCGGCTCCGTCTTGACGGATCTGAGTATGTCGAAGTGCGAGGTTTCACTGTTTCCTTTGAAACGCATTGCATCTGGCTTCCCTTGGGTCTCCCCTTACGCTTACCGATCGTGCTCCATTGTTCCACCCCTACTTTGGGTTGTGCAGTGTGCTCCTTATCTCTTCTTTCTTTCTGGTTGTCTCACCTTTTTTGGCCTAGGTGGTGGAGAGACCAACTCCATTCTTTCGGTTCTAGGCCTTTTCTTGCCTCCAGGTGTACTTAAATATCCATCGGTAAGACTACCTGAGCGATAGTCGCTGAGGTCCAGTGCCAGTGCCGTCTGCTGCTATGTACAGAGCGATTATGCTATCCACTAAGTTTTTCATCGGCTGGTGGATCGTGCGCCATCCACCATCATGCTGCTTCGTTCCCTTAATTCGCTTTTATTGCTACTTGTCATTGTATCTGCAACGGTGGCCACCACCGAAACATTGCGATCACGAGATCTCGACGACGGGGGGCCCGCTTTATCACCCCTATCAGCTACTGGTACTGGGGAACCGACTCTCCCGATGATTATTTGATCTGGGAATCACCCAGAGCGTTTATTAGAGTCTGGCCGCAAGACTTCGCCTCCTCGCATTCGCTAGCTGTGAACGGGTGTTCAGTAGCTATCCGGGGGATACCTGGCCTATTGGGCCGGCGGTTCCGAGATGCAATCAGAATCTTTCCGCCAACCGGCAACTCTCCAAGCAACACCATCTCCGTTCCTTTTTTCACTTTAGTCGCCTCGTACGACAAACAGTGGACTACTTTGGAGGTATTCTTCGACCCGGCCACCATACTTGTATACATGTGTGAGTGTTTGTTAGCGTGTGTGTGTGCAGAGAAAAGTACAGGGTCACCTTCTGTCGGTTGCTTCCGGGCTTTTTTTTTTAAATTGGTTTGGTTGTTTGGATATTATTGTAGCAGCAGGAGAGCCCTTTTATTCTTTTTTAGACCCTGTACTTTAAAAAAGTACAAAAGGGTCTATTAAGATTGTGCAAGCCCGAAATGTATGTAACAGGCAGAAGGAGGCGTGGCAGACCCCATAAAGTATATATATTCTTGATCAGGACGACGAGCTGAGTCGATCTAGCCATGTCCGTCTGTCCGTCTGTCTGTCCGTCTGTATGAACACCTAGATCTCGTCAACTGTAAGAGCTAAAGACATCATATTTGGCAGTTAGATGCCCCACACCCACAATTTTAAATATACAAACTTGTGTTTTGGCATACGATAATCTAATGATAATCTCTATCTGTCGGACGCAACCGACAGTAGGAGACCCTGTAATTTCCTTTGCACACACACACGCTAACACTCAAACACACTGTGCGCAAAGTTGCATGCAACCACACATACGCTCGCGCTGCTCCCCCCTTACCTAGTACAGGGAATTGAATCTTGAATATCTCCGGTGTTTATTATTCGATTGAGCCACAATTTACAGGACTTATAAAGATTATCATAAGATATCGTATGTCAAAACACAAGTTTGTATCTTTAAATTTGTGGGTGTGGCAGTTTTTCGCGGTTTTTGGGGGAGGGGGGGAGGTATCAAAAATCTAAAACAAACTTGATCTGCTTGCACTATAGGGGCATCTAACTGCCAAATATGATGTCTCTAGCTCTTACAGTTGACGAGATCTACAGACAGACCGACATGCAGACTGACGGACATGGCTATACCGACTCAGCTCGTCGTCCTGATCAAGTATATATATACTTTGTGGAGTCTGCCACGCCTCCTTCTGCCTGTTACATACATTTCGGGCTTGCACAATCTTAATAGACCCTTTTGTACTTTTTTAAAGTACAGGGTCTATTAATAATAATAATAAGAAGTCCAGCATTTGCTGCACTGGATTTGGGAATGCCCAGAAAAACCCAATCAGACCTTAGTATAATAAGAATGGGTATGTGTGTATGCATAATCATACTTTCGCCACACGTCATACAGTCGTCGTACTTTATTTTGGAACGCGCCATATAGTCCTCTCGTTCTATCTCATACTTTGCATACATTCTATGCGCTACTGGTTCTACATTTACTCGCGATTCGTTCGACTGTTTTGAATTGAGAATATTAATTAAAAATGAAGAAGCATACGAATATAATACTATTAATTAACTAGTTAATAAATCTCAGCTGAATGGAACATATTAATCAACAAAGGTTAAAGGGCTCTCCGCTTAATTTGATTTGTCTGTCTTCAGCTTATTTTTATTTTCTGATGGGAAACAGTTTCCCGAAACAATTTCCATTACGCTTGGCTGATTACCTTAAAGTAACCGAAATGTCGACGTTTACCATGTATCAGTTGTACATCTAGAAGCTAAGTGATGTCAATTGGTAACAAAATATCTCCATTCCTCGCACCCGATTCCCCATTCTCTTTCACATTTTCATTCTACTGTTAATTTATTAAACACTGTGTGAGGTGTCAATCGAAAATACTTTCAAAATTTCATTAACATACTTAATTTTCTAAAGGCGTCATTAATTTATATTAAATTTTGTACCTAAATTAAGTTAAATGTGAGTTAAGTCAGTTAAACAACTATTAATGATTGCGTTCACCAGGTCTCAAAAGTCATGGATCATGGAGAGAAAAAATTTTACTGATCCAAGGGACCTGGTGAACGCTTATGCTCCATTACGCAATAACACCACAAAACTGTTTTTGAGATACTCCTTGAGCAATACCTATATATATATAAATGATAAAAGTAGCTAATTTTCTTTGTATATTTTCTTTTGTTTTCGGTATAGCTGTACTGTATTCTCGTAGAGACTTTAAACTCTTCCTCTTTTGATTTGCCTTTGCTTAGTAAGGAAACTTTAATCTCGAATATGTACGGTGTTTATTATTCTATTGAGCCACAATTCACAGCACAGATAAAGGTTATCATAAGATTGTTGTATGCCAAAGCACAAGTTTGTATCTTTTAAATTATAGGTGTGGTGGTTCTTCGTGGTTATATATATATTTTTTTTAAATTTTAGTTCATGTTTTTTATGTTTTTTTTTTTTATTTTTATGCCTTGATTAAATTAAATTATATTGAGATGCTAACTACAGGGTCTTCTACTGTCGCTTGCGTCCGACTGTAGCTTTCCGAATTTTTTTTGTTAAGTTCGTATATTACATAGGGAGGCAAAGTTTATGTTTTTGATTTGATATCTCATCCCCCTCCCCCTCAAATTCCCAAAGATATTCTAAGCATGCACAGTTTTAGAGTCACTGCTTTCTGCATCAGGAGATAGTAAAATTTGTACACTAGGCATTGGGTACAGAACATGCATGATTTTGATTGCGGGCGTGTAGGTACATATGTGGGAGTATTGGCAATGGTTTGTATTTGCGCGTATGTTTGTATGTATAAGTATATGTGTTTATGTATGTACATATGTATGTATATGGTGCTGCTGTTATCGAAGCCCACGGAAATTCAAAGTACAGGGTCTCCTACTGTCGGTTGCGTCCGACTGTAGCATTACGGGCGTTTGTTTTGTTAGGTGTGTGTATTGCATAGGCAGCTTAAGTTTATATCTGATTTTCGAAAAGCCATCTCCCTCCCACTCAGATAAACCTAAATTTATTTATATTTCTTTTGGTTTTCTTTATTTATTTAAGCTTGATTTTTATGAGAAAACGTAGTTCACCGATCAGAATTACGTATCGGCGCATAATTGCACGTTCTAGAAGGCCTCTAAGAAACGTAGAAACATCTGGGGAAATACCTTGCCGCATGTTGTAGTAAACCTTGGCACTTGCAAGAGCATATATTTGCACATTTAAATGTCCTTTATTTCATTTCAGCAATTTACAAATGTCAAAAGCAAATTGCTATTAACAGGGAAATCTACCGAGTACCTTAGGATTGACCTTAGGGTACCTTAGGATTGACTTTGAAAATAAAAACAAACAAAAAAGAAGAAAAGGCTACAGTCGGACGCAACGGACATTTGGAGATCCTGTACTTCGATTTGCCTTGGGAGTCGATAACAGCAGCAGCATATATGAACATACTCACATACACATACACATGGACTTATACATACACATAAAGTACACACAAACACTTATACATACAATTATTTGCTCTAGTGTTAGGTTGCTCATGAGTGAGTAAACAAAACTGAGCTGCTCACTAAACTGAACAAGTGAACATGTTCTTCACTAATTGTTCACTTTTGCTCAGTTACTGAACAGCTCTTGCTCACTGCTCAGTTGCTCACCTACTGAACAGCTCTTGCTCACTGCTCAGTTGCTCACCTACTGAACAGCTATTGCTCACTGTTCAGTTGCTCACCTACTGAACAGCTCTTGCTCACTGCTCAGTTGCTCACCTGCTCTTACTCATTGCTCATTGCTCAGTTGCTGAGCTGCTCTCACTGCTCAGCTGCTCAACTGCTCTTACTCATTGCTCAGTTGCTGAGCTGCTCTTGCTCATTGCTGAGTTGCGGCAAGACATTGCGTGGCAAATTTGGCGTAAAACGCGAGCAGTAAGTAGAGAGTAATAAGGAATATTTTAGTAGCAAACAAAGTGAGAAAGAGAAGTGAGCTGCACCAATTGTTTAAAAAAAACCGCGAAGTGTGGTAACTGTGCAAACTGGCCAGGTGAATAAAAAGATGTATATTATGTATTATTATATAGCTTATATTTAGAGTATGACATTGAAGATGTTATGGAGATTGTATACATTAAAAATAAATATTTTATTATTACAAATATATGTACGGATTTGAGCATCAATTAGGGAATAATAGTACAAAAAAAAAAAAAAACTCGGAAAGCTACAGTCGGACGCAACCGACAGTAGGTGACCCTGTACTTTGATTTGCCCTGGGAGTTGATAATAGCAGCAGCATATATGTACATACTCACATACACATGCACATACACATACACATACACATACACATACACATACACATACACATGCATATATACATATGTGTGTAAACACACACTCATACACTTATACATACAAATATATACTAAAATACAAAAAATAACCAATACTCATACAGAAATAAAAACTCACAATCAAAAATCACGCATACGCCCTAGTGGCCGCGTACGCTGGCTTTCCCCGCTCCCCTAGCCAAATGCCTAGTACTGCAAATTGTTTGTTAAATATCTCCGGTGTTTATTATCCGATTGGGCTGCAACTCGCACCAAACATGCAAAGCATCTAAAACTTTAATCCTACAAAAAATCCTTTAATCCTACAAATCCAGTGACTCTAAAACTGTATATACTAAGGACATTTTTGTAAATTTGAGGGGGAGGGGGATGAGATATCAAATTAAAAACATAAACTTGGCCTGCCTATGTAATACACGAACCAAACAAAAAGAAAATTACGTCTCTAGCTCTTATAGTTGCCGAGATCTCGGTGTTCATACAGACGGACAGACAGACAGACAGACGGACAGACAGACAGACAGACAGACGGACATGGCTAGATCGACTCGGCTCGTCGTCCTGATCAAGAATATATATACTTTATGGGGTCTGCCACGCCTCCTTCTGCCTGTTACACACAAATGTCATTTGCACAAACTTAATAGACCCTTTTGTACTTTTTTAAAGTACAGGGTCTAAAAAGGTCAGCAAGCACAGAAAACTAGGAAAAAATGTCAAAAAAAAAATTTCAACTGAGCAAGTGAGCGAAGTGAGCGAGTCGGCTCACCTCGAAAAAAGAACAAGTGAACATGTTCCATGAACAAGTGAGCAGTATTTTCCCAACACTAATTTGCTCAAATACAAACAATGACCAATACTCATACAGCCATTCATACTCACAATCAAAAATCATGCATACGCCCTAGTGGCCGCGTACACTATGGCTTCCCCCCTCCCCCACCCAACTGCCCAGTACAGAAAATTGTTTGACCAATATCTCCGGTGTTTATTATCCGCTTGGGCTGCAAATCGCACCAAGGCAATGACTCTAAAACTGTACATGCTGGGAATATTTTTTGAACTTGAGCTGCCTATGTAATACACGAACCTAACAAAAAAAAATTAAGTCTCTCACACAAATGTCATTTGCACAAACTTAATAGAACCTTTTGAACTTTACAGGGTCTAAAATGAATACATTTTAGAACATTTATTTTTTTAAACGGTAGCATTTCTTTTTTGCCAGTCCCGTTTAGCGGCATACATTTTCCTAAATACTCCGAAAAGTAAAAAGTTGTGTGGCACCTACAGTTTGCTTTGGGAGCATTGCAAACCAGCTCGCGCTAAAAACTCTAGAGTTTAATAAAGTACAAAAGGGTCCAATTAGTAATATATGTAGATATATTTGTTTCGTCTATATTAAATACAATATAAATACATTTTTACTTCTGCTGTAATTTTAAACTTTAAAGATGACAATTCTGTGCCTGCTTTAGACACGCTTCGTCGTTCCTATTCTATAAAATTGCTGTGAAAATGTTTTGCTATAATAATTACAAAACGATGTCAGCTAAAACAAACTTTCCCAAGCTGGCAAAAAGAGTGGGAGACGAGGGAGAGAGAGAAGTGCAGAGTTTAAGAGAAATGTGTAATGAGCATAATGCAACTACTTCGCACGATGCCGATGCCGGTGATAATGATAATGTGTGTCTGCCACTTGCTGCTGCAATACCTGAGACTATGTGAGTGAGATAGAGAGAGCGGGTAAAAATTGAAAAATGTGCACAGTAATTAAATGCAAGCTTTAAGCGCAACATCAGTAGATGATTTGAGAAAGATAATGTAGATAATTGTGCATGCCAAAAGGAAATGCTGCAAAAAGAACAAAACGAGCAAAAGAATGAGGCAGATGCAGATTGACCGTGATGGTGATAGATGCAAAGAGGGGTGGTGGTGGGGGATGGGGGGTTTGGGGGTGGAACAGTAACAGTAATGGTAACAGCGTCAGCATGTAAAATATGACATGGCTGGTAAATTCAAAGCATTTCTGCATGGCATAAACGGCGTTCAAAATAATGACGAAGTTTCACATGGCAAAGAATAATAGTCAATGATGGCAACCAAAAAAAGACAAGAAGAGCTAGACAAACAGCAGAAGAAATAACATGCAGAAATTGGCCATGTGTGTGTGTGAAAGCACAAGAGAAGCTGCTACAGTTGCACTTAACTACAAGAGACCAGATACAAATTAGAACAGCTAGCATAGCAGCTACAATAATAATAACAACAAGAGTGTATAATGAATGCGTATAGAAGGAAACAAACGGTCATGGCTCTGCAGATGTACAGGGAAACCACTACAGAAATATATGTACATGCACTAGGAACTCGAAACCGTCAACCCTCGGCTCGCTTCGCTCGCAATACAGTCGAGACGGGAGTTGGAACCGCGAATTTTCCATAAAGTGTATATCATTTTGACAAATATCTGTTATAGCGACGTAACTCCGATTTTTAGACCCTGTACTTTAAAAAAGTACAAAAGGGTCTGTTAAGATTGTGCAAGCCCGAAATGTATGTAACAGGCAGAAGGAGGCGTGGCAGACCCCACAAAGTATATATATTCTTGATCAGGACGACGAGTTGAGTCGATATAGCCCTGTCTGTCTATCCGTCTGTCCGTCTGTATGAACACCTAGATCTCGGAAACTATAAGAGCTAGAGACTCAAATCTTTTTTTGTTAGGTTTGTGTATTGCATAGGCAGGTAAATATCTCCTCCCCCTCCCTGACAAATTTCCAAAAATGTTTTTAAAACTAGTACAGTATTCACCGTTTTAAGTCACTGGCTTATAATTGTAATCAAAGCTTATAATGCTTAGAATGATATTGAGCTAAATCGGACCATAAACATAGAAGTTATTAAGCAAAGTAGTTACGCATAATTTTCATTAATACGCCTTACGATTCTGTAGCCTACTACACAGAGCATTGGTCTTGAAGTCGAATTTTTATTTTGCTTATTCTAATTTTCTCAAGCTTTCATTATCCCATATTCTCATCCCATTTTTCCATACACCCATATTTTCATTTCCTTATATTCTTATTAGCTCGTTTTCTTATATTCTCGTTTTTTCATATCCTCATTTTCTGATATTCTTCTCATTGAAATTTTTCATATTCCCATTTACTCATATTCTTATTTTCTCAACTTCTCATTTTTCATCTTCTTTATACACACACACACACGCTAACAAACACGCACACATGCACACATATCGTAACGTCGCACGCAAACACACATACGCTCGCGCTGCTTCCCCGTTACCTAGTACAGGGAATTGAATCTTGAATATCTCCGGTGTTTATTATCCGATTGGGCCACAATTCGCAGCACAAATAAAGATTATCATAAGATTATAGTATGCCAAAACACAAGTTTGTATCTTTAAAATTGTGGGCGTGGCAGTTTTTTGCGGTTTTTGGGGGAGGGGGGGGTGTCAAAAATTTAAAACAAACTTGATCTGCTTGCACTATGGGGGCATCTAACTGCGAAATATGATGTCTCTAGCTCTTACAGTTTGAGGGGGAGGGGTATGAGATATCAAATTAAAAACATAAACTTGGTCTGCCTATGTAATACACGAACCAACCAAAAAAAAAATTACGTCTCTAGCTCCTATAGTTTCCGAGATCTCGGTGTTCATACAGACGGACGGACAGACAGACAGACGGACATGGCTATATCGACTCAGCTCGTCGTCCTGATCAAGAATATATATACTTTATGGGGTCTGCCACGCCTCCTTCTGCCTGTTACACACAAATGTCATTTGCACAAACTTAATAGACCCTTTTGTACTTTTTGAAAGTACAGGGTCTAAAAAGTAGGGACAGCTACAGTCGGACGCAACAGACAGCATCTTAATATAATTTAAGTTAAACAAGCCACATATTAAAAAAACACAAAACAAAAACAAAAATGCAAAAATATTTCAAGACCAATGCTCTACGCACTAGGCTACAGAATCGCAAGGCGCACGTATTAATGAAAATTATGCGTCACTACTTTCCTTCATAACTCCTTGGTTTTTGGCCCGATTAAGCTCAAATTCGCACTACTCATTCTAAGCATTATAAACTTTGTTTATACAAAATAGCCATAATACTTTAAAAAAGTACAAAAGGGTCTATTAAGTTTGTGCAAATGACATTTGTGTGTAACAGGCAGAAGGAGGCGTGGCAGACCCCACAAAGTATATATATTCTTGATCAGAGCGACGAGCTGAGTCGATATAGCCCTGTCTGTCTGTCCGTCCGTCTGTATGAATACCTAGATCTCGGAAACTATTAGAGCTAGAGACATCATATTTGGCAGTTAGATGCCCCTATAGTGTAGTGTAGTGTATCAAGTTGTGTTAGGTTTTTGATACCCCTCCCCCAAAAACCGCGAAAAACTGCAACACAGTTTTAAAGATACAAACTTGTGTTTGGGCATACGATAATCTTATGATAATCTTTATCAGTCCTGTAAATTGTGGCTCAATCGAATAATAAACACCAGAGATATTCAAGATTCAATTCCCTGCACTAGGTAAGGGGGAGCAGCGCGAGCGTATGTGTGGTTGCGTGTGACTTTGCGCTATGTGTGTATGTGTGAGTGTTTGTTAACGTGTGTGCGAAGGAAAGTACAGGGTCTCCTACTGTCGGTTGAATCCGACTGTAGCTTTCCGAGTTTTTTTCTTTTCAATTCTTTTTTTTTGTAACTAATAATAATAATTTCGTTCTAATTTGGATAAAATTAAATTACGTACAGACGTGTAACGTGCAAAACTGCTTAGTGAACTACTAAGCAGTTCAATTTGCTTTGCTCTGTGATTAATGTGCCACTAAGAATTTCAATAATAATAATACACTCTATTTTGGCACGCGCTATATTGTCCCCTTGTTGTCTTTTCATGTTGGGTATATTCACAATTTCACCTGTCGGTTCGTTTTGTCACATTCTTTCGAACGCTTACAATATTTGATTGATAAATTAATTAACATGCTGTTAAATAATGACAAAGTATAAAGTCTCCTACTGTCGGTTGCGTCCGAGTGTAGTCTTCCGGGCTTTTTGCTAATTTGATTTGGAAAACTGAAATATTAATATTTAATCCCTTGAAACTGTTTAAATCTGCAAACATAAGGGAAGATTCCTTTGAGCCAGCGTTGTCGCTCTTTAATATTTTACCTTTAGCCATTTATAATTTCACATTATTTTATAGAGCTATTTGAAAATTAATCATGTCTTCTCTCTTTCTTCTAGCACTGTTGCACAATTCAATTGATATACTCCCCGCTCAAGAAGCTCAAATCAAAATGTGAAACTGTAAGACGGTTTAGGTCAAGGCAACAGCCAGCTCAATCAAATAAATATAATTAAATTAAATTTTACAAAAAAGGAAAAACATATGAAAAATATACAAAAATAGACTAAATAGAAAAATAAACAGACTCGAATTTTGTAAGTAAATGTAACTTGATTCTTGTCATTGTAGTAAAGTAAAAACCGTCAAAATTACGACATACCACCCACCCACGCCCAAAGTCAAGCTGAACCCGGCCAATATGGACAACACGTCCGGGCCGGGTGCGTTTGACGATGAGCCACCGCCGGAACCCCGAGATGGCTGGTTACTGGTGCGTATCCATGTGTCAGAGCTAAATGTCTACAAATGCCTACAGTTTCCATCGGAGCGACTCGTTTGGGATGTAAAACAACAGGTGCTAGCCTCATTGCCAAAGGTAAGCGATATTAATAAGTACATATGTACGTATAAGTTCATTAATAATGTGTGCTCTGTATGTACATATGTATAAGAGAATACAGCATTTCATGCATCAACATGAAGAGAAATAAAGAATAAGTTATATTAAGGTGATAACAAAGCATTTCGTGCATTCAGAATAGAATCTAGCGGGTTTCACAGGCATAAAATTTGTATATTTGATCCGAAAAGAGAAAAAGAAAACGATATATTGCGCGTTGTTTGCTTTAGATATAAGTATTATGTGGCAACTCATCATCATAGGCGTAACGTAGTTCCGTAAAGTAAGAGAAGATTACAATCCAGGCATAGATTAGCAATACTATAAAACAAATATATTGATACATACAGTTGGAGTTATGCTGAATAAGTACAACACTTACCAATAGTAATAATAAAGAGTATGACTATAACCCAGACAAAGGCATACAATATCATCGCCAGTATGTGGACAAAGATATAGATTGGTGTCAAAGCTAAGAATGGTACAAATAATAGTTCGTTGTTCTAAGAATAATTTACATTAATACCAAATGTGAATATTTGATTTTGTTTACTTACATTATGCACTCCAATGCAAACCATTGCAGCTGCAATAATGCCAAAGAATGAGAAGATCATAGTTGTTTTGGGCGCAGCCGGTGGACCATATGTTACACGTAGATATTCATTTGGGAAAATGCATTCCATCATGAAAGCGCTACCCAAACACAAATATATGAACCATGTGAGAAATATACATCCCAATAATAATGTGCCTGTCCTTAAGGAAAAACAGAAGCAGCAGTTATTTAAGATCTTTACAAAGTATTTGCAGCGACAGGCCATTCTCTTGTCTGTTTGTCTCGCTTTGTGGCTATGTGTAACCCTTTTTTCTTTTTAATTTTGTAGTAAGAACTTCAAATGTTGTATTACAGCTAATAAAATGACTGCCTGCCACAAAGTTTCGTCGTTTTTCCAATAAAAACTATGACGTAAAACGCTTTTGTTTGTTTCGAAATCGATGAAAGTAAGACTATCGAGTTATCGTTCAGTTATGTAAAGGAGCGGTAGTCGCGATTTCCTAATCGGGAGCATTGCAAGAACAAAAGAATTAGATATTAATGCAAATTTGCAAACTATTGGTTAAAATACGAAAAGCAACTATTTATTTTCTACCAGTGCTCTGTAGGGAAAATACCCACATAAAGTCGTTTTTCAAAAGTCGAAATTATTCAATAATTTTGATAGCCACCTATTGGAAAAACACCAAACTATAATGTTACATACCAGAAATTTTAACAGAGCGCGCCACTGTTAAGTTAACAGCTGCTGAAGTCAGCTGTTCGTTATCGATAAGCTTGTGCTGTTAAAATATAAGCTCACTTTAAACACTTTCACGTTAAGGAACGACACATGCAGCGACCATTTGACATAAAAATATGAACTTTTGACACAAATTAAATAATTATTTAATTGGTTTTTATAGAGTATTAAAAGCCCATTTCCACAGGAGCCATTTTTAGTGATGTTATGTAATGTAATTTTTGCATTTTACCTGCAAAAATATCAAAAGTGTAATTTATTCATTCATTGGCTTTTGACACACACCATGAAATAAATCAGTTGTTTGAAGTCTTTTTTAAAGAGTCCTGGAAAGATTCTCCCTGTAAAGCGCAGTCAGAGCATGTCTTTGAAGCTAATGATTTTGCGCATGATACTGAAACTGTTAGAAAAGCTATTGCCACGCACATACATGAAAATTAATAAAAAATTAAATTCACTTTATGATAAATGTTGTTAGAAAAAGTACAAAAGGGTTTATTAGGTTTTGCAAATGACATTTGTGTGTAACAGGCAGAAGAAGGCGTGGCAGACCCCATAAAGTTTATATATTCTTGATCAGGACGGCGAGTTGAGTCGATATCTGTCCGTCTGTCGGTATGCACACCTAGATCTCGGAAACTATAAGAGCTAGAGACTTAATTCTTTTTTTGTTAGGTTCGTGTATTACGTAGGCAGCTCAAGTTGATGTCTAATGTTCGATATGTCATCCCCCTCCCCTTTAAATTCGAGAAAAGATTTTTAGCAAGTGCCGTATTTGAGTCATGGGCTTTATTCGGCATATGGCTTTGTTGCGGGAATGTATGTATGTATGTGTCAGTATTAGTTTTTTGGGTAATTATCTATTAGTAGAGCCCCTTCCAAAAAAAAAAAAAAAAAAACCATAGATAGGGGGTACTTTAACTAGCATTTGGGTATCAAAATTATGTTGGGGACGCTCTTAGTTTAGCCACAATAAATCTTTAAAGTTTTGTCTAATTCCCATACAAAATGTGCTTGGAAAACGTTGCTACGCAAACACGCGCACAATGACAAGCGCCTGTCTGTGTGATCGGTACAGTGGTCTGTGAAGCTTAAAATTGTTGTCAAATTGTGCTTAGCTTAAATACTATATATATGTCGAAACTTTGCACACTTTGAATACATTTATGCGTGAAATATAAATAAAACAAACAGTTTACAACGTAAAATACTTAGTAATTAACGACTATTTAATATTAAGACGTACATTTTATTCGCAATTCATTTTTGAAGTTTAACCTTAATTCGATACACAATGCGCAAATTATGAATACACAAAATGGATGCTCCCGATCTAAGCGCCACAATGTCGCGACCAATAGTCGCGAAACGCATTTTTCGTTTCCTAAGAAGAAGAATATTATACAAATGGACTTAAAGTTTGATTAGGTAAAAGAAGAGTATTGTTATGAACATTAGGTAAAAGGAACGCAAAGTAGCGCCGCAGGCGAGAATTTTTTTTGAATTTTTTTTGCATATTCTTCTTTCCTTTGTATGTAATTTGATATATAATATAATCTTAATATTGAAAAAAATAAAATAAAAAAAAAGTTAATTACTACGTATTTTACGTTGTAAAATTTTTGATTTATTTATATTTCACGCATAAGTATATTTAAAGTGTGAAAAGTGAAAATATATAAAATATAAATAAATATATGTATCCACAGTATTTACGCTAAGCAAAATTTGACAAAAATTTTAAGCTTCACAGACCACTGTACCGCGACGAGCACACAGACAGGCGCTTGAATTTTGTGTATTCATAATTTGTCAGTGTGCGTGTTTGCTAGCATTTTGTATGGGAATTAGGCCAAACTTTAAAGATTTGTTGTGGCTAAACTAAGAGCGTCCCCAACATAATTTTGATACCCAAATGCTAGTTAAAGTACCCCCTATCTATGGTTTTTTTTTTTTTTTTGGAAGGGGCTCCACTAATAGATAATTACCCATTTTATTGACTCTTATGCTAAGATTATAAAAATGTTAGATGACTACAGGAAAATAAATATTTAATCTGGTTACGGCACGTGGGATGTCGGGCTAAGAAGATGACCAGACCCTGCGGGACAGCCGCAAAGCAATGCTTCGCAGGAGTAAGGTCACTTCAATGTTGGGACAGCTCGCTCTCTTTCCGATCTGTGCAGTTCGCGCATCGCTGTCGATGCGAAGGAGCACACAGCCTCCCACACGTTGAGATTCCCTATCATAAGCGGTACAAGGTTGAGCTCCATTAGCTGCCGCCCGGGCACTGCCTCAGGCTCCCACACCAAGTGCAGTGTCCCATGTGACATGCCTAAATCTATGTAGATACTGCCTGAAGCATCCGTGACCACTTAGCAGCTGAGTTAGGTAAAAGTTGCAGTCACCATGTATACGCTTAAACCACTGATTTATGTTGGGTATCAGACAGTGCGTCCAGATTCTGGTAGCGGAAGATTTCCATCGTGTCTGCCATCTCTCCAAGCTTTCCTGACTCGCTAAACGACGAGCTTCACTCCTGTTATGTCCGCACTCTTGAGTAGCTCTTTACTGTCATCGCACTTGCCCAGACAAAAGCAGTGTCCTTTGTTCTTGTTTAGGGCCTTTGGTGTTTAGCATTATTTTGAAATTCCAGGTGCTCTCTGAATGTCAGACGCTTGTCTATCATCACCCCAGGGAAAGCGCGTTTAGACGATATTTAGCGGATATGTACTGTCTAAACTATTTTTCAGTTGCTGACGAGGACAGATTCCGTCTTGTGCGCCGCCAAATCCAGCTTCACACACCTAAGCCAAGACATGACGCTGCTGAATGCAGATTCACAGTTTTCCTCTGCTGTTGTCAGATCCTTGGCTTCGGCAACCACCGCTACGTCATCAGCGTACCCAATGATGTGCGTGTTATTTGGCATAGGCAGACGCAGAATGCCATCATGCATCGCATACTGCAACTCACTCGAGCCAGAACAACTGCGCACCATGGCAAGCAGGTGAGGCGGGACGTTGAACATTCTCAGCGCGTGAATGATGCATGCCCAATCCTCTATATTAAAAGCGTTCTTAATGGCCAGAGTAATGATCAGGCAGTGATGATCCTTCGACCCTCCTTTCCATCGAGTGCGCTCAATGGCCTTTGCAGCGAGGTCGATTACTTTGTCAATGCCGTCCAATGCTAATATGCCGCGCGCATATTAGGGGGATCTCTGCAGCCAAGAGCTTCGAGCAAATCCCGACGCTTCGTCTGGTTCCAACATTCTCAGATCCTACTGCCACGGGTACTTCTAAGGAGTCCCTCGATAACCAATGGTTTCCCTTTGACGTTTGACCGGTGGGGGTTATTATATTTATTATTTTTATTGTCCGAGATTTATTTCAACACTGCGACCTCGCAGATCTTTTTGTGCTCTCTGCCTAATTAAGTTACAGCTCCTACGCCAGTTCAGTCGACCGCAGAAATGCGATTATTTTCCCGGGTTGAAGAGCTCTTATCTCCAGACTGTCTAGGAAGTAGTGAAGTAGTTACCTAAGTGAGCTAGCCTTAACCTACTGACTGCCGGTCATGTTCCCAGTATGTGCTCTGACGTTTCGTCTTCTTCGAGACAGAGTCTACAGAGTGTATCGTCGACAATTTTGAGCTTGATGAGATGCTTGCGTGGCCTACAATGTCCTGTAAGTATGCCGGTGACTATTCTAAGTGAACTTTTACTCATTCTTAGGCAGTCCTCAGTTCTCTTCTTGTTGTAGCTTCCTAAGAGCAGTTTGCTCTGTCTGGCTCCCTGATATGTTTCCCAGTATTCCTCGCTGTCCCTTCGTGCCTTAGAGTTTATACTTTGTCTGACAAAGTTGGGTCCAAGACCGCAGAAGGGTTCTGGTCCTAGAAGAGGCTTGCTTGCCCCTTTCCTAGCTAACTCGTCCGCAACTTCATTGCCTGGGACTCCTGCATGGCCGGGTACCCAGTATACGGTCACTTTATTTGACAGCCCTAGACTGTTTAGTGAGCCTATGCATTGCCAGACTAGTCCAGACTTCACTTTGAAGCCGGTGAGTGCTTTGATAGCAGCTTGACTGTCTGAGAAGATGGCTATCTCTTTACCGGTGTACTCTCGGTCAATGTTGAAGGTGGCGCATCTGTCAATTGCATTTACCTCCGCCTGGAAAATACTGACTTATTTCCCCAGAGATTCATGGAATTTGCATCTAGACCCGCAGACTCCTGAGCCTGCTCCTTCACCTGTTAGTGAGACGTCCGTATTTTTTATTTATCTGGGCGTTGACATACAAAACGAGAGTATGTTCAAGTGGTCCAGCGATACCAAGCACGGGCTTGTTACGCGCGAACCCAAGCCATACGTGGCCCACCAACCCGCCCAACCGACCGAGAGGCGCGCCGCATAACGAGCGGGAGACGGTAGGTCGCGAAAACAAACTACTGACATGCAGAGGTTACAGGCTAGAAGATGTTGAAGAAGTGCCACTTTAATTAGCGGAATGGAGTTAGCACTAGAGATTATAGAAAAGTGTGTATTATAAAGGCTACATAGAATTCTAAAAGGGTTATGAAGAGAGTAATTAGTAAGGCAACGAGGAAGAGATAACGGTAGGAAATTTCTAGTATTCCTAACCGGAATCGAAAAACTAATGTAACTGGTTAGTTCAGGGGAGTCAACTTCGCCCCTGATTAGTTTATGTAGGAATACTATACTAAGCATAATTCTACGATTAGAAAGTGATGGTAGGTTAATAAGGAGAAGTCTACTACGATATGGGGGGAGGCGAGAGTTGGTGTCCCAATTAAGACTACGTAAAGCAAAGAGAAGAAATTGTTTTTGCACTGATTCGATTCTATCCTGGTGAATCTTGTATTGGGGGTACCAAATACAAGACCCATACTCCAAAATAGGGCGTACCAGTGCAATATATAAGGTTTCAGTAATATAGGGATCGTTGAACTCCTTTGCCCAACGCTTTATGAATCCAAGGGCCCCCATAGCTTTGCCCACAGCAGAACAAATATGTTTATTAAATTTAAGTTTTGGGTCGAAAAGAACGCCTAGATCATTTACTAATTCTTTTCGCTCAAGAAGGTAATCATTAAGTTTATATGGATATAAAAGGGGAGAGCCCCTGAAAAACGACATTGCTTAACATTTGCCACAATTCATGTTTAGCATATTGATGCTACACCATGAATGTAGTCTATTTAAGTCGGATTGAAGCCTGTGACTGGCTAGAGGATCATTAAAAGTCAGACAAATCTTTACGTCATCGGCATACATAAGTACCCGAGAGAAGGTAATAATGTTAGGCAAGTCATTGATAAATAATGTAAAAAGTAAGGGACCAAGGTGACTTCCTTGGGGAACGCCGCAAGTCACACAGACTGGCTTGGATACAAAGCCCTTAAAATGCACTTTTTGAACTCTACCGTTAAGGTAGTTAAATATCCATAACAAAAGCTTATTTGGAAAACCAAGCAGGTCAAGCTTGCGAAGAAGTAAAGTATGATTAACTGAATCAAATGCTTTACTAAAATCGGTGAAATCTACATCCGTTTGCATTTTCTTTTCAAAGCCTTTTACGACCATCGAGGAAAATTCTAATAGGTTAGTGGTTGTCGATCTATTTTTCACGAAACCAAGTTGAGTAGGTGAAATGATAGATTTACAAAAATGTTGAAGTTGAGAAGTGATTAGTTTCTCTAGCAACTTAGGAATAGCAGACAACTTGGATATACCTCTATAATTTACAGCTTGGGATCTGTTTCCCTTTTTATGAAGGGGAATTATAAACGACTCTTTCCAAATGGTAGGGAAAGAGCAAGACTCAACTGACAACAAAAACAGCTTGTATAATGGCTTACATAGAACTTGAGCACAGTGTCTAAGTACACCGTCAGGCCCAGGTGAAAATACAGGTTTAAGAGCCTGTAGTTCTTCCAAGGGTTCGGTTAATAAAGAATTTGAAATGCAACTAGAAGCGTTTAGCCGGTATTGATAGGACTGCCCTAGCTGGTAGCTTCTTAAGAAATACCACCTGATGGCGTGAGGTTTCACGTTGTAGGTGTTGGACAGGCCATTCCACTCGTATTTGACGCTCATTTCGACGTTAAAATGTTTCTCGAAGCTGTACCTAATGATTCCCTCATCCTGTGGGAATTGTGTTAGTATCTCAGTAGCCTTGGCCGCTGATTTTGATACTGTTTTCCCTGTTAGACTTACATGCGCTTGCGTCGCAGTCTGTTTAATGTGGATGTGAAGAGGAGTTAGTCCTAACAGAATGTCTAGCGCAGCTGAAGGACAGGTACGCATTGCCCCTGTGATGCATGAACAGGCGAGCCTCTGTAACTTGGCCAGTCGCTTCCTGGTGCACTCCAGGTTAGCGCGTTCTGCCCAGACAACTGACCCATAACAGACTATCGGTTTGATCATAGTCTCATACATACACATCAATATCTTTGGAGATAACGCCCAATTTTTTCCAGCTAGCCCTCTGCAGCTCATCAGCGCAAGTGTGGCTTTACTAGTGGCTTGCTCTACGTGCCGTTTCCACGATAGTCGTTTGTCAAGTACTACACCCAAGTACTTGACTTCGGTAGAAATTGGTATAGTTATCTCCCCTATGGTTATTGGTCGCATGGTTATAAGTTTGTATCGTCTGATGAAAGCTACAATCGGGGTTTTAGCTGGGTTAATGCTAAGGCCCACATCTCTGCACCAGGACGTACTTAATCGCAGCCCTAGGGTGACCATGTCACATAAGGTGTGCGAGAATTTGCCTCTACAGATAATGGTAATGTCATCAGCATAGCCTTGACATTCAATACCACTCTCCGATAGTTTGTGTAGTAGTTCATCAACTACCAGACTCCACAGGAGTGGTGAGAGGACACCACCCTGCGGACAGCCTCTGGTAGTCTGAGCTCTTACTGTTGTGCCGCTGATCGAAACCTCGGCAATCCTAGTGTCTAGTAGCTGTCCTTACCAGTTTATCAGAGCTTGGTCAACATTCCTGATATCTAATGCTCTCTTTACCACCTCAAGTGAGGTGTTATCGAAAGCACCCTCAATGTCCATGAATGCGCAGAGCGCCACCTCTTTAGCAGGTATGGATGTCTTTAGCGAGTTGGTTAATTCCAACAACGTCGATTCTGTCGAGAAGCCTGTTCTATAGGCGTGCTGATTCCTGTGTAACGGAAGTTTTTCTAAGTAATGGGTTCTTATATGAAAGTCCACCATTTTTTCTGATGTCTTCAGGAGAAAGAAAGTAAGGCTGATGGACCAAAAAGATTTTGAGAGGAAGGGATCCTTTTTTCCCACTTTTGGAATGACATGCCCTAGAGCTATCCAACACCTGAAGATTTTAATCAGAAACACTAGAAGGTGTTCCTGCCCTTCCTGCAGATGGATAGGAAGTATACCATCCGGGCCTGGTGATTTGTAAGACTGAAATGTGCTTATGGCCCATTTTAGCCTATTTACTGAGACTATTTCAGACGCTAGTTTCCAGTGTGGATTCTTAGTGGTTTTCATTAGAAGTGTATTATCTAATGGTGGTAACTCATCTATGCTCTTGCACAAGGGGAAGTGAGTTTCTAGTAGGAGTGCGGCCTTCCCCTTTTCACTCGATGTGAAAGAGCCATCTTCTTTTTGGAGGCAAAGCTCAGAAATTGTCCTGCCTTTTTGATAGCTTTAAACACCCTTACCGCGGGTGTTACCTGCTCTATGCCGGTACAGAAGTTTCGAAAGTGTGCCCGCTTGCACTTCCGGATCTCCTTGTTGTACTTGGTGAGCTTTTTAGAGTATCTAGGTCAGTTCGTACTATTCAGCTTGGCTGAATTGAACAGTCTCCTAGTTTCCCGCCTAAGCTAAGCTAACTTTTTGTTCCACCAGGGGTTATCCCTGCTGGATTTAACTAACTTCTCTGGACAGCTTGCGTGGAAGGCGTCCAGGACTGTTTCGCTCACCCCTTTCACAAGGATATCCACAAGGGGGAGCTGCATCTCTTTATGTCATTTATTAGGCTAAGATTGGCCCCTAAGATGTGTCTGAATAGTGGCCAATCTGTCCTTCTAGGGTTTCTAACCCTTTTATCAAATGACGTTCTACATGTAATGTCGAATATAATTATTCTATGGTCCGACATTGAAGGCTCTGAGGAGGCCCTCCAGTTATCGACCATTCTGGAGAATCCCTCATTCCCAAAGGTTATATCTAGCACTTCCGACCTTGTCTTTGTGACAAAGGTGGGTTCTGCTCCTATGTTAAAGAGGGTGAGGTCCTTATCTATTAAAAAGCCGAGCAGGTACTCACCCCGCGTGTTCGTGTCCGAACTACCCCACGCAATATTGTGGGCGTTGGCATCGCACCCCAGCAGTAAGGGTAGTTTCTCACTACTGCAGTGGTCCACCAGGGCTTTAACATCGGTGGGTGGCGCCTCCGCCGTCTCTCCTGGGAAATAGGCTGATGCTAGCACCATCCGGCCTATGTTCCGTCCTTCATTAGCAGTGACTAGTATGGCTACTAGATTCCTGCTTAGAAATTAAAAAAGGCATTCAAAGTTAATACCTCTCCTTATCAAAATGCAGGCTCTTGGTGATGCCTCTCTGCTGTCTGCAATTACCTGCATTCCTTCGCCGCTTAGACCACAGGTCCAGCCCGCTGACCGACACTTGGTCCACTTCTGCTTCAAGAGCAGCCATCGCCGCCGCTTCCGCGTCGACTTCAATCGGTGCCTCGATTGGACCCGGCACATCTTCCACGCTCGTGGACGCTTCTTCTGAGGTTTTGGCCTTTTGCAGTCTCCACTGGAGCTTGCCAAAGCGGAAGCTCACCCGCATGCCTTTTTCTTGGAGAAGCTTCAGCGCTTCTTCTTCAATGCCCAACACCATGAGCTTGCCATCACTCACTTTCAGTGGGGTCCACGAAAGTTAGGATAGGCCGCGGTTTTGCGTCTGCAGCAGACCGATGGCTGTCTCTTCTGCCGTCCTCGGTAGGTATATCGAGACTGTGGCTATTGCCGGGATCTCATGTGAGAGACCGGTGTGCAGCTTCACCCCCTCGACAATGGTCAGCAACGGCGCCGTGGCCACCAACCATTCCTTGGCCTCACGTCCTCACAGGATATGATGAGTAATCCTAGCCTGTAGCGGATGCCGTCAAAGTTCAGGCTGCCTTCTGCGTGCGTCCGCATCTTCTCAACCGAGGCATCGGACACCTTGGTCAACTCTTCCTTTGTAAGGAGCCTTTTTGGGTAGTCGGTTGCCAAGATCGCAACTTCAACCGATTTGGTCGCTTGAGCGTAGGTGACCTTCGCTCTCTTAGCGCCCTGAGGAGGTGCTGCTCCCTCCTGAGTCGACTCAGGACTGCCACCTACTGTCGTCAGTGTGGTGGACGAACTGGCCACCACTTGAGAACTGAAGTTTTCTACCCCCTTCGAGGTGCTTTCTTTCTGGGCCTGGGGCCCAGATGTAGTCGCCTTCTTAGGAGGGGAGGGGGGAGCAGAGCCTCCTCTTCCATCCACTCTGCCATCTCGGTTCCGGTGAGATCTCACGTGTTTTTAGACCCTGTACTTTAAAAAAGTACAAAAGGGTCTATTAAGTTTGTGCAAATGACATTTGTGTGTAACAGGCAGAAGGAGGCGTGGCAGACCCCATAAAGTATATATATTCTTGATCAGGACGACGAGCTGAGTCGATCTAGCCATGTCCGTCTGTCCGTCTGTCTGTCTGTCTGTCTGTCTGTCTGTCTGTCTGTCTGTCTCTCTGTATGAACATCGAGATCTCGGCAACTATAGGAGCTAGAGACGTAATTTTTTGTTTGTTTGGTTCGTGTATTACATAGGCAGGCCAAGTTTATGTTTTTAATTTGATATCTCATCCCCCTCCCCCTCAATTTTACAAAAATGTTCTTAACATATTCAGTTTTAGAGTCACTGGATTTATTTTTTGTAGGATTAAAGTTTTAGATGCTTTGCATGTTTGGTGCGAGTTGCAGCCCAATCGGATAAGAAACACCAGAGATATTGGACAAACAATTTTCAGTACCAGGCATTTGGGTAGGGGAGGGGGAAGCCACAGTGTACGCGGCCACTAGGGCGTATGCGTGATTTTTGATTGTGAGTTTGAGTTTCTGTATGAGTATTGGTTATTGTTTGTATTTTAGTATATATTTGTATGTATAAGTGTATGTGTGTATTTATAAGTGCATGTGTATGTATGTGTATGTACATATATGCTGCTGCTATTATCAACTCCCAGGGCAAATCAAAGTACAGGGTCTCCTACTGTCGGTTGAAACCGACTGTAGCTTTCCGAGTTTTTTTTTTTAAATTTATGTATGAAGTCATATGATTCCCACGAGTGTGGGGGAAGGAGTGTCCGCTGTGCCATAACCCCTGTTAGCACGGTAAGTTCTTTATAATCACTGATGCGGACAGGTATCAGTGAGGCTCCGTATAAATACAATCGGTTACCCCTGATTGCAAACCAAGCCAATGGGCACGGAAACGCTTAACACCCTGGCTTAGGGGAGTGAGGTGGCTCCATAGCCTAAGGACTTCACCACGGCCCTACCAACAACCATGCTTTCCTACACTAGACTATGCCGTATCATTAAGGGATACTAACACAGGTTCGTCGTAGGACGGCTTAGCCGGGTCCTTCCTGTGCACACAGAAAACCAGACACACGTTGCCTAGCCGACACCTTCGGAAAGGGTTCAGATGTGGATTTTGTCAGCCAGTGGGGGTTATACCGCCCCAAATCGATTACCAGAACTCTTTTTTGGCACCCCTGTTCACACTGAGGTCGTAAGACCAAAATTGGTGCTTTTTGCTTGGGACTGGTCTCAAGCCCATACAAAATCTTGTCAGTTAAGTTTGAATTTGGGACTAGTCGTGAAAGCTGCGACCAAAAAATCCACAGTGTTGTAAAACAATTTCTTCCGAAAATGTGGCAGCATTATGAAATTTACCCGCATTTTATCGAAATTTAACTCTGTTTAAAGTTAATGAAAAAGTAAACAAACGAAAAGAATTCGTAAAAAGTAAGATTATTTGTTAATATTTAATTTTCTTAACATTATAATTGATTTGTTTGTATTTTATATTATTACAGTGGACAATAAATATTTTAAATAAATGACACAATTTGTTATTACATGCATCCATATAGCTCTTGGCATTGATTCAGCTTTGAAAACTGCAACTACTTTTGCCATTTGTTCCAAATGGCTTTTATGGATATATTCCATGCGCTGTGCCTCTTCGCTACACTCCATTTCGTTTATGTCCACAATTATCTGGAACTGTAATTGCTGTAAACCAATAATTATTTTCTCCACTTTATTATCAAAAACTTTTAATTTATACAGCCAAATTAACTGTAAACAAAAAACAGCTGATTTCAACTTGCGACTTACGACCGTTTGCTCAATGTTAACACCTAAAAGGTCGAAGCCCCAAAAAATGTCGTAAGACCTGAGTGTGAATTGGGTATAAGTTGCACAGCTGGCACTGCTAAGCTTTACTCAAATTGGCAAATTGCTGCTGCCTACAAGTGCAAACCCAACACTAGAACAGATGCCGTTGCAGCTGATTCTCTACAAGCATGATTGATGAGAAATAAACTTTTTTTTTGCAAACTAGGGACTTCCTCTAATAAGGATGACCACGCCCAACAGAGAAACCGCAATCAGAGAGTCCCCACTGGAGATCACCCATCTGCCACGCTATACAGAGATGCCAACACCCAGGGTGAGTGGTGCAGCCTCCTAGAGTGTGTCACCAATGTTTGTGTTCTTTGTGCAGAGAGAAAACTTGCAAAAAGTGGGTATCACCCTGGAGCGACGGGAAAACACTATCGCGCATGCGAAAGAAAACTCGTGCATGTATATGTGTATGTGTGTGCATGTACATATATGTATATAAATATATACATATATATGCTGCTGCTGCTGTTATTGACGTCCAAGACAAAGCAAAGTACAAGGTGCCCTACTATAGCTTTCCGGATTTTTAGACCCTGTACTTCAAAAAAGTACAAAAGGGTCTATTAAATTTGTGCAACTCAGAAATGTATGTAACAGGCAGAAGGAGGCGTGGCAGACCCCACAAAGTATATATATTCTTGATCAGGACGACGAGCTGAGTCGATATAGCCATGTCCGTCTGTCTGTCCGTTCGTATGAACACCGAGATCTCGGAAACTATAAGAGCTAGAGACTCAATTCTTTTTTTTCTTTTATTCGTGTATTACATAGACAGGCCAAGTTTATGTTTTTATTTGATATCTCATCCCCCTCTGCTTCAAATTTACAAAAATGATCTTAGCATTTACAGTTTTAGACTCATTGGATTCCTTCATGAATAAAGCTTTAGAAGCTGTGAATGTTTGGTGCGATTTGCAGCCCAATCGGATAATAAACACAGGAGATTTTGGACAAACAATTTTCTGTACTGGGCATTTGGCAGGGGGAGGGGAAAGCCACTGTGTACGCGGCCACTAGGGTGTATGCGTTATTTTTGATTGTGAGTATGAATGGCTGTATGAGTATTTGTTATTGTTTATATTTGAGCGAGTAATTGTATGTATAAGGGTTCGTGTGTATGTATAAGTGTATGTGTATGTGTATGTGAGTATGTTCATATGCTGCTGCTGTTATCGACTCCCAAGGCAAATCGAAGTACAGGGTCTCCTACTGTCGGTTGCGTCCGACGGTAGCTTTCCCTACTTTTTTATTTTACGTTTGTCACGGGTCCCGTTCGCTATACCCTCCAGTACTTCCAAATATCGGTTTTGGAAACGCTTCGCAGTTTCGCTGCTCGAACAGCTGCACCAACTTTCTTTGCTCATTTTGTTTGCAGATTGTCATTTCTTTTGTAGATCGTTTACGATTCCTCTCCGCAGATGGCACCTCGACATCCATGCATGGTGAACCGCTCGATTCATTCAGTGATCTGTTGTACCTCTTCGAGAGACCAGATATCTCCTTCAGCTTCAGCGAATATGCTGTTACTAGATAAATTGAAGAGCAACGGTGTCGAGGGGCCAACGCTGTCTTCCAACTCAGCCGAGGGCTTGTTATCGTTCACTGAAAAACAAACTTTTTTATCCAAACCTATTTTTAGTGCATGTTATTGCAAACTTACCGATAGAATCAATTATGCTGCCAGTGAAGTTTACAGACGGTGCAACAGACAAAAAACACCCATTTTGAAAGTTCGCCACCTGTAGTGCCCTTCTTTTTCAGTCCGTTTCTGCAAACGAAAAAGGGATTTATATGTATAAGGGCTGTACCGAAAAGAAACTGCACACTTTGTTAATATTAAAACTTTCATGTTTTTTGTTCGATTTCAATTTTTTTTTTCGTGTTTTAGGGCAAAACACAAATTTTCAATTTACGTACAGAGAATTATAAAAAATTCAACCTCTTATTTTTAAACGAATATTCTGGGTGACGCCTCTCATAAGGTTCTGCAAACCAACTTGGTTGCACGCATCCACTTTTTTTTTAAATTTCTTTTAAGTTTTTGAAGAGATTACCATTCTTTATCAAATTGCGCTTAATTGTGCATAACAATGCATTCCACTGAATCAGTGAGAAAGCGATCATAGAGCTTTCACACTCTATTTTTTCCGACTTCTACTTGTTGCAGACTTTTTCTCGGAATGTTTTGTTTTTTGTATGTCTTTAAGCTATGCCGTTGCTTTATTCTTTGCACCGTACTTGGAATGGTAGGGGTCTATGTGGGTTAAGGCCAATACCTTCTTTTATATTCACCGTTATCCCTTGGACCATTTTTTTTCCATTCTTTGGCAAATCCTTTATAGAACATGTCTCTCCAAACTTGTTAATAATGTTTTTCACGTTATTTACATAAACTTTATAGCGTTTCGCTAATTTTCTGTATGACACATTATTTTCGGTACAGTAATTGTGCACAATTTTTTTGAGAAGTTACACTTCAATTCGAGGCTTCGTAAAAATTATAAGGCGAATTGTAAAAAGAGAATATGCAAGCAACGCAGAATTAAAAGAGCTTTCTAACGGTGCATCGCATGTCATGATCAAAAGCTCGCACTGAGAGCTATTGAAAGTGTGCAGTTTCTTTTCGGTACAGTCCTTATCAGTAATTTATGACATTAATGTATCAACTATTTTGTACTGACCTTAAAAACCGGTCCAATATTAACTTGTCGCTCATGCGAACCGAGATGTGCGAATTTTTATTGATTTATAATTCAATCAAAAGGGCCTCTGCCCTCAATAATTTCAATAATATTTCTCTTCATTTTTCTATAAGATTTGACCGAAATGTAAACAATTACTGAAGAGCGTGCGGAATTTTTTGTTCGATAAGAAAAACTATTAAAACTTGGCCTTGGGGGAATGTCGTAATTTTTAGTAATCTAATAATATAAAATAGTTTGCCCTGACTGATTGTCAGATGGGTCATTAACGCAAAGCCGGATATAAAGACCTAATTTTTTCTCAATATGACTCCTTTTGGGCCGTAAGTTTTCCTTAGGGTCCCAAATTAGGGGAAAAACCACAACCAAATTACTTCTGTCGATATGGCCTATGACTTAAAAATGGCATAACTAAAAATAATTCTGAAAGTCGGACGCAACCGACAGTAGAAGACTCTGTATTTAGCATCTCATTATAATTTAATTTAAATAAAAGCAAGGCACAAATTAAAAAAAACATAAAAAACCAGAACAAAAACTAAAAAAAAAAGAAAAAAAAAATGCAAATTGAAAAAAACTCGGAAAGCTACAGTCGGATGCAACCGACAGTAGGAGACCCTGTACTTTTCTTTGCAGCAGCTAAGGCTAACAATGCACACACACATGCACATCACAAAGTCAGACGCAACCACATGCACATCACAAAGTCAGACGCAACCACGCATACACACTTATGTACATGCATTATGTGCATGCTCGCTGCTCCTTGTCTAGTACTGAAACTTTAATCTCGAATATCTCCGGTGTTTATTATCCGATTAGGGCAGAATTCTCAGCACTGATAAAGGTTACCATAAGATTATTGTATGCCAAAGCACAAGCTTGTATAATTGTGTCTGTGGTGGATTTTCGCGGTTTTTGGGGGATGTAATAATATAACAATATAAAAAAATGTAATTTGTTATAAAAACTTTTAATTTTAAAAATAATTTGAATTTGAAAATGTTATAATTTATTCTAATAAGATTGTGTACACTATTTAATTAATAAATTAAAACCAATTAACTTATTGGGCGCAAGCGACACTTTATTCAGCTAAAGAGGCATCACGAGGAACCGCAAAAAAGGCGTAAGCGCCAAAAATTATAGTATTTATTAAAAAAAAAAACCTTAAAACAATTATATTACATCCACACCACATTAAAAAGATTATATTTCAAGTTTCTATTAAATCCATCAAGCAATATTGAAATAAACGAAAAAAAACCTTCTGTAAAATTTGCTTTTGGGTGATTACGCCTTTTTCACGGAAAGGGCTCGATATGAATGTAATACGACAAAGACGTGTAGTAGATGTTACAAAGTACATATATATCCCTCGTTTAGTAAAAGAGGGTCATAATCATTTACTTTACAGTCCGCCTGATTGTTTGGATGTGATTGGATTAAATTTGGCTTGGACACATCTCTCAAATTTTCGTATTTGTCGATCAATCAATCTTAAACTCTTAAGCGATCGTGCGATGTGCTCGCAGAAAATAAGAATAGATTACGAAAAGGAATGTTATCGAAAATGTACCTCTATTTCTCTTTATTTTGTCTTTTCCCTCTATGCAAATTAAATAAATATGACATTTTGTCAAATGTGTGAGCTAATATTACAAATATATATGTATTATTTATTTTGTTGATAGTTATCGATGTTTCAATACGACTCTGTATTTTTTCTTGCGTTGCATCTCTAGCGTATAATTTTTGTAATCTCTGATTCTCGTTTTCTCCCGCGTTGAACTAAGAAGCGAGCGATTGAACGCTCTTGCAAAATATGTTAATTAATGAATAAAACTACATTCTGTATTACTACAATACAATAACCAAGAGGCGTTATTATTTCATTTTTTTTTTTAATTTTGATGCATTTTTAACTTTATATACTATATTTGTTCCATGATCATTTCACACAATTTATACTATAGTGTATTGCGGTTGGCGTCCCAATTAATTGATTCTCAAATTTTTACAGCAGTAGTAGAAGCCTTTGTGAGTTCTCTGTAATTCACTATACCAATAACCAAAGAATATAGCATGAATACTATAAGAACAGTAATAGTTTATAAAAAAAAGTGATATCATTGATTTGTACTCTCACCTAATATGGCTACTTCCATTAGAATCATTTTCCATGACGATTTATAAACGGCCATATCAAGAATAGACATTATCAGATAGATGAGAAATATAGCAGAAAAAACAACTATCCACACTAAAACAAGGCAACGTTTTTCCTGTTAAATAAAAAGTATATTTGAATTTTAGTAAATATAATATAACTATATATTTATATAATAATGATATCACACCTTATGGGCACCATATATGAGCATTATAGATGTTATAATGCCTGACATTAATAAAATTGCTTGTAATATGTCCCATTTGTTAGAATCATCATCCTTAGAACCTAAAATGATAAAGTATGATTGATTAAAGAAATCGTTTTTAAGAGTACGTACTTATGAAAACGCATCGCTGTCCATGAAAAGTCAACTCGATAAAGAAGAAGCAGAGAAACATAGTGCCAATGAAAATACAACCATGGCGCAAAGAAATACAGTAACAAAAATGTCGCAAAGGCATTACAAGTAATTTAAATACACATGTGTATGTACTATATAAGTTAACAAGCTTAAAAATTTTGAATTTCGACAGAAAATGCTAGGAAATTAATTGTAAACGTATGTATCGTCGTGGATTACTTTAACGAAATATGACAAAACAATTATCCAACTGTATACATATATACCTGTAATATAGGGAATATATTAACAAAACTTGAGCTTTCAGTAACATTACGTACACCATCCTATAGCTACTGTAAATAATATATATATTGGTGCATCATACTGTAATAATACAATGAAGACTACGCATACGGTAACGATATGAATGCAAACGAACAGCAGCCAGGGAATGACGAAAGAAAGGTATCTCCTGGAAATAGTTTTATATTAGTTTTATATAAATACTATAATTCATCATATAAATATCTCACCAATACGCTACCAATGATGAGAAAAATGGAGCAAAGCATTAAAATTCCGGAAGCTACGAGTATACGCACTTGCGTTGCTGTATCAAAGAACTGATTGAGTGCCACTTCTATGGAGTACATCTACAGTTCTTCACAATTTTTATATGCATAGCAATCCTATTCAACTCACCTGGTACTTGATGGCATAGAATTAGTCCCATCATTAGCACACATGAACCATATATGATTGTGCTTGCCACGGCTACAAATCGTGTCCCGAATTTAACGCTGCAGTGGCAACAACAATGCGTCAACATTTCGAATGTTATTTAGAAAGTATAAACTATATTATTTTAATTAAATATTTAAAATGAATTTGACAATTAGTTCTGTGCGAAAGTAACTATTATATAGAGAACATATACGATAATATAGAGTATTACTAGATTAATACGTTATTCTGATATTGTTGAAAACGAGTATTTTTCAACAAGGAAATGTTCGAATCAAGTTGTTTGTTTCTTATTGTAGTTGTTGCAACACTGTATACAACAACACATACGATAACATTTTTTCTTTGAACTTTGAAGTGACGCCAAAAAAATGCAAATCCGAGTGAAAATTTAAGAGGCGATTCGGAAATACGAGGAAAAATACACATTAATTGAGAATATGAATGGCAAAAGCCTTATTCGGCAGAAATTTTATTTAATTGAATGCGGTAGTGAAACCCTTAATTTTGTGTGCTGTAAAAAGTGCAAAGGTGTGCTACCCCGAGAACTGGAACCGGCGTATTAAATCGCCACAAATGTGTCGCTCAGGAGGACGCACGACAACAAAAAATTTTCGTGTTGGTCGTGCGTGTTTCGTGCGTGATCGTGTTGGTCTAAAATCGACCGTGCGTGTTCGTGTTACACAAAATAATTTTTTTCGTGTTCGTGCGTGTTTGTGTTGAAAAAATTAGACACGCGCCCATCTCTACAAGGAACACCATTAACAGAGTAACCTAATAATTTCAAGTTGTTCATATAATCGAACCACTGACTCAGTGACTCAGTGTCACTGAGTTAAAAAGAAGTTCCGATATCTTTGCGAACTATTATTAATCGAAATTTTTGCAATCAATTGCAAAAATAAGTAAATAAAAGCAAAAATGTTTCGACAAAATTAAAAATTCCTAGTTTTTTAACAAAGTTGCTAAAATTGATAAAGAAAAAAACTCGGAAAGCTACAGTCGGATTTAACCGACAGTAGGAGACCCTGTACTTTTCTTCGTACACACACACGCTAACGAACACGCACACATGCACACATATCGTAAAGTCGCATCCCAGTGAACCAAAAGTTCGTAAAAGATATCGCTAACGAAAAATGCGCGAAACAAAAACGGACAAAACATTCGCGAAAACCCTCGTTTACGATCAGAAAACTACTCGCTCGTCGCTCAGTTTGTGGCAGTGAAAGTTTCGAACGCGATAGCTCGTAAACGATTCGTTAGCGAGCATTTTTCGGATGTTTTTGCGAATCATTTGAGAAGTCGTTTGCGAGCCATTTTTAATATCTTTTGCGAATCACATGAGAAGTCGTTTGCGAACATTTATCGATATCTTTTGCGAATCATATGTGAAGTCGTTTGCGAGCCGTTATAGATATCTTTTGCGACTCATTTCTAATATCGCTTACGGATTCAATAAATACTAAATATAGTTTTAAATTTGATTTTTTATTTGCTAAACATAATGTCTTATTTTATCTTATATCTTTAAAGTTATTTGCCGCCAGGAGCTACGAACCAATTTGCCGCAAGACACATTTTTGAACACTTTAAAAGAACCGCAATCTGTATAAAGAGACAGTAAAAAAAATAATTAAAATACATATGCGAGATAAATATATTATATTATTATTAGAATACATACAACATTCTTCAAAACGCCTTCTTTCTGCAGGGTATGCTATAAGAGAATTAAATAAATATATCAGGACAGCGTTAATCAAAAGCACTAAATTTATTTCTTACCGTCGAATTGATAGAAATTTTAAGCACTGCCACTTTTTCACTCCACCGTCAATTTGCGTCGTCACAAGAGAAAAGAAAGTTCTCGATTCCGAGCGAGAACAATAACGCATCAGTTGCCGTTTTGAGCGACCAAAAAAGGAACAAGCGAGAGAACGACAACTGAAAAACAACAACTACGCATCAGCTGCCGTTGAGCGACCAAAAAGGAACAAGCGAGAGAACGGCAAGCAAAATACAACAACAACGTATCGGTTGCATTTTTTTTGTTGGTTTATGCGTCGTACACGAATCAATATCATTTTTCTTTCGATTTTAGTTTCGTTTTCGAGCTCGAATGCGATAGTTTTGCGATACTTCCGATTTTGGTATCGTTTTCGAGCTCGCATGCGAATGCTTTGCGAATCTTTCGATTTTAGTTTCGTTTTCGAGCTCGAATGCGATAGTTTTGCGATACTTCCGATTTTGGTATCGTTTTCGAGTTCGCATGCGAATGTTTTGCGAATTTTTCGATTTTAGTTTCGTTTTCGAGCTCGAATGCGATAGTTTTGCGAAACTCTCGCTCGACATTCGCGTCGTGGTACACTGGGATGCAACCACACATACGCTCGCGCTGCTCCCCCTTACTTAGTAGAGGAAATTGAATCTTGAATATCTCCGGTGTTTATTATCCGATTGAGCCACAATTCACAGCACAGATAAAGATTATCATTAGATTATCGTACGCCAAAACACAAGTTTGTGTCTTTAAAATTGTGGGTGTGGCAGTTTTTCGCGGTTTTTTTTTGTGAGGGGGGGCAGGTCTCCAAAATCTAAAACAAACTTGATCTGCTTGCACTATGGGGGCATCTAACTGCCAAATATGATGCCTCTAGCTCTTACAGTTTCCGAGATTTAGGTGTTCATACAGACGGACAGACGGACATGGCTAGATCGACTCAGCTCGTTGTCCTGATCAAGAATATATATACTTTGTTGGGTCTGCCACGCCTCCTTCTGCCTGTTACATACATTTCGGACTTGCACAATCTTAATTGACCCTTTTGTACTTTTTTAAAGTACAGGGTCTAAAAAAATTGCTATATTTGTGGCTAATAGCATTTTCAAAAACTCGGAAAGCTACAGTCGGATGCAACCGACAGTAGGAGACCCTGTACTTTCCCTCGCACACACACACACACTAACAAACATTCACACATGCACACATATCGTAAAGTCGCAGGCAACCACACATACGCTCGCGCTGCTCCCCCCTTACTTAGTACTGGGAATTGAATCTTGAATATCTCCAGTGTTTATTATCCGATTGGGCCACAATTCACAGAACAGATAAAGATTATCATAAGATTATTGTATGCCAAATCACAAGTTTGTATCTATAAAATTGTGGGTGTGGCAGTTTTTTGCGGTTTTTGGGGGAGGGGGAGGAGGTATCAAAAATCAAAAACAAACTTGATCTGCTTGCACTATAGGGGCATCTAACTGCCAAATATGGTGTCTCTAGCTCTTACAGTTTACGAGATCTAGGTGTTCATACAGACGGACAGACGGACGGACGGACGGACAGACGGACAGACGGACATGGCTAGATCGACTCAGCTCGTCGTCCTGATCAAGAATATATATACTTTGTGGGGTCTGCCACGCCTCCTTCTGCCTGTTACATACATTTCGGGCTTGCACAATCTTAATAGACCCTTTTGTACTTTTTTAAAGTACAGGGTCTAAAAAGAAAGTTGCAAATAATTTTTAAAGTTGCCACATCTAGCAACTAAATTGCTAAAATGGCATCACTGCTTGTGAGTCTCAGCGCAGAAATTTATATACGCTCTGATTTCAAATGTCGCAAAGATGATGCTCTTTCTTATTTCCATATATTGTGGTAGTACAGAAAAATAAGAAATAATAGGAAAGTGCATCTACTTTGTATCTGTAACAATTTGTTTTTTCGGCTTTGCCTGTGCACTATAGTCCAGATTCCGTTTTTTTTTGGCATAAAGTCGAAAAATTGAGCTACATGGTTCAAACTTCGCACATTTCATTGTTATAACATTAATAATTTGTGTAAAAAAATGGCCGCCACTGCAAACTGATTGATTTAGAATAAATATATATTATTTCCTGTTCTATTTAATTACTTACTTTTTTTTTAAGTGCAATTTTCTTCTTCATCCAATTCTATATTATTAATATCCTCATATTTATCAGAATCGCACTGCAGATCGTTTTCATTAGACCCTTTACTTTAAAAAAGTACAAAAGGGTCTATTAAGTTTGTGCAAATGACATTTGTGTGTAACAGGCAGAAGGAGGCGTGGCAGACCCCATAAAGTATATATATTCTTGATCAGCACGACGAGCTGAGTCGATATAGCCCTGTCTGTCTGTCCGTCTTAGAGATGGGCACGGGCCTCAATTTTAAGGCCCGGCACGTCCTAAGCCCGCAGCACATTTTTAAGGCCCGGCCCGGCCCGGCACGGCATTTTATCAAAAAGGCCCGGCCCGACCCACATATATGATTCCCAAAGAAAATCTATCGTACAACAAAATATTAAATATTTGACATCAATTCATTTTTCACATTTTTCTTATATATAATTAATATATAATCTTATAATAATAAGTACATGTTTTTGTGCAAAAATATTAACATATCTAGGTTCTGACTTTTCAATCTGGCTCTCGCTTGTTGCAGAGCTGAGAGGAATACAAAACATTTTAAAGTTCGCAAGTTGCTACTTCCTAGAGGTGTAAATTGACCGATAAATTTGTCAAATTGCTACTTTACATTTATCGAAAAATATTTACTAAAAACTATCATCCATAATATAATGAAAAAAGTGTCTTTCCGAAAAAAAATTTAATTTATTTTGTGGTTTTAGGCCTACCGGGCCTCTCGGGCTTCACGGGCCTGTCGGGCTTGGCGGGCTTTAGTTCGTAGGCCCGGGCCCGCACGCTAAAAGCCCGTTTTTTAATTTTAGGCTCACGGCCTTTTTCGACCGAGGCCCGTGGGGCCCCAGGCCCGGCCCGGCCCGTCCCCATCTCTAGTCCGTCTGTCTGTCTGTATGAACACCTAGATCTCGGAAACTATAAGAGCTAGAGACTTATTTTTTTGTTTGTTAGGTTCGTGTTTTACATAGGCAGGTCAAGTTTATTTCAAATGTGTGAAAAGTCATCCCCCTCCCCCTCAAATTCGCAATAATATTCCCAGCATGTACAGTTTTAGAGTCACTGTTTTCCTTTTTTTTGCATGAGATCTCGGAAACTATAAAAGCTAGAGACGTAATTTTTTGTTTGTTTGGTTCGTGTCTTACATAGGCAGGCCAAGTTTATATTTTTAATTTGATATGTCATCCCCCTCCCCCTCAAATTTACAAAAATGTTCTTAGTATATACAGTTTTAGAGTCACTGGATTCATTTTTTGAAGGATTAAAGCTTTAGATGCTTTGCATGTTTGGTGCATGTTGCAGCCCAATCGGATAATAAACACCGGAGATATTCGACAAACAATTTTCAGTACCAGGCATTTGGGTAGGGGAGGGGGAAGCGGCCACTAGGGCGAATGCGTGATTTTTGATTGTGAATTTGAATTTCTGTATGAATATTGCTGATTGTTTGTATTTTAGTATATATTTGTATGAATAAGTGTATGTGTGTGTGTATAAGTGCATGTGTATGTGTATGTGAGTATGTTCATATATGCTGCTGCTATTATGGACTCCCAGGGCAAATCAAAGTACAGGGTCACCTACTGTCGGTTGTGTCCGACTGTTTTATAATGCATACATTCTCCAACTAACATCTTTAGTGTCATACTCTAAATATAAGCTATATATGTACATACACATCTTTTTATTCACCTGGTCAGTTTGCACAGTTACCACACTTCGCGGTTTTTTTAGCCACTTGGTGCAGCTCACTTCTCACTTTGTTTGCTACTAAAACATTTCGTATTACTCTCTGTTTACTGCTCGCGTTTTACGCCAAATTTGGCACGACATGTCTTGCCGCAACTCAGCAACTGAGCAATGAGTAAGAGCAAGTGAGCAACTGAGCAATGAGCAAGAGCTGTTCAGTAGCTGAGCAAAAAATAACAATTAGTCCATTTGTTCAGCTTAGTGAACAGCTCATTTTTGTTCACTCACTCATGAGCAACCCAACACTAGTCGGAATGAAAACGATTTTGAAAATTTAACATGTATATGGGTGTTTTTCCACCTTGTAATATTATTTCAACGAAATATCAGAAATTTGGGGCCTTTTAAATTGTTTTGTTTGAATGGTATTCAAGGAATTTTAATGTAAAATTTAATTTATAAAATATGCTTCTAATTTTGACTAGTACAACCAAAACGACGTTAGGCATTTCGATTCGTTTTAGGAGGTGTCGCTTGGCAGAGTTGTCAACTTGAGTAAATATATATATATATATATATATATATATAAGAGTTTTTAGTTTTTGTTCTATACACAAATGTTGCTTAAAATATGTATACAAGTGTAGTTTATAAATAAATAGTTTTTGCTTAAAATATATTTGTATATTGGACGAAAACAGTAATTAAACAAATAATTTGCGAGTGTAAGCAATAATTGACATATTATCAATACTAAAAATTATTATTATTATGAAACTTACAAACAGCTGACAACTATGCTTTCGTTGTTACAAGCACAACAGTCAAACAACTGTTTTCTACGATATATATTTGTTATCTAATCGTTATGAAAACGAGTATACGAATAGTATAAGTCGATCGAAAACTAGCTCAAGTACGGTCGAAATTAATTCGTTTTCCCCTTTCAAAACGACTCGTTATTCAGAAAAGGTCTGACTGAATAAAAAGCGGAAAAAATCTTAATACTTTAAATAAAAAGCCAGAATTTCCGCTGCCCGCAGTTTTCCATTTTTTCTTGCAGATTTAACGAAAAACAAGCAAAACTGACAACACTGCTAGTGAGCTGCACTCCCCATACACAGATTTGTTTGCAATCAAACCGGTTTTTGACTCGTGTCTATGTACAGTCACACAGATGCGATGCTCGCACGGCTCAAGTGCGCCCATGCCTGTTTTATAGCAATACAGCTACCATTCACTACTGTCTGTTGATGTGACATTATATTCTAGCTGTGTTTTTTTTTACGTCACCTGCAATAGCATAAAGTGAGGGCATGTGCGTATCTTGGGTTATGTTGTCCACGAATCCTATGCAACAGCTACTTTACAACACTTTCCTGCATTTTTAGTTTACTTTAGGACAACTGCTGTCAATGTCCTTTGGCACCAAACAGACGGACAGGCAGACAGTCTGATTCTGACTGTGTGATGCTTGTCTGATGCAGACGAGTGTAAAAATATGAATGGTGTAAGGGCCCACAACATCTCAGTACCGCATATATTGCATATATGCATGTGAGTAAGTTCAATGCACTTAGGCCTAGCTGATTCTGATACATGTTAAGTCGGTACCTATGCAACAGAGGATGCAGAAACTTAAACAATAAAAGGCCAGAAACTTAAATTTAAACAAACAAAAAAAGCCCGGAAAGCTACAGTTGGACACAACCGACAGTACAAGACGCTGTAGTTTTCTTTCTTTGCCTTGCGCGTCGATAGCACCAGCTTACATACTCACATACACATATGCATACACACATACACTCATACATACAAATATACGCGCAAATACAAACAATCAGGCCTGTTCTCATTTTCGAAATCGTTCAATCGATTTACATTTAAAAAAATTGGGTTCCCTGCACTTTAAATAAGTATTTTGATGGCTACTAGCTCATTTACATTATATTTCAATTCGGCTTTCGATTTCCGAATTTCTTTCCGAATTATTCCTACGCGTTCGACGCGTACTACCTGACCGTTACCTCGAGGAACTCCTATGACTATCATTAAGTGTTATATACCTTCCTCTTGGCAGTACTCCTTAAACAAATTTGAAATAAATGCTGCACCTCTGTCAGCTATAATACGTTTGGGGTTACAGAACACAGACGCTTGACGTTTAAGCCTTTGTATAACTTCTTCTCCTGACGTATTCTTTGTCGGATAAAGCCCCTCAAAAAATATTGAAAATGCGTTAACTACCACGAATATAGTATAATTGTAGCTCCTACTCGTATGTTCTGATGGTCCAACGTGATCTACACGGTACCTCCATAATGGTCTGTCATCTTTATTAATTGGAGTTTAAAAACCTTCTTTTTAGACCCTGTATTTTAGAGATTGCGCAAATGACATTTGTGTGTAACATGCAGAAGGATTTGTGGCAGACCCCATAAAGTATATATATTCTTGATCAGGACGGCGAGCTGAGTCGATATCTGTCTGTCTGTTCGTCTGTCTGTCTGTATGAACAGCTAGATCTCGGAAACTATAAGAGCTAGAGACTTAATTCTTTTTTTGTTAGGTTTGTGTATTACATAGGCAGCTCAAGTTTATGTCAAATGTTTGAAAAGTTATCCCCCTTCCCCTCTAATTCGCAAAAATAATCCCAGCATGTACAGTTTTAGAGTTTTTGTCCTTGAATAAAGCCTTAGATCCTCTGAATGTTTGGTGCGATTTGCAGCACAATCGGATAATAAACACCGGAGATATTGGACAATCAATTTTCTGTAGTAGGCATATGTCTGGGGGAGGGGGAAAGTTACAGTGTACGCGGGCACTATGGCATATACGTGATTTTTGATTGCGAGTATGAATTTCTGTATGAGTATTGGTTATTGTTTGTATTTGCGTGTATATTTGTATCTATAAGTGTATGTGTGTATGTATACGTACATGTGTATGTGTATTAAGTATGTACATATATGCTGCTGTTATTATCGACTCCCAATGCTATTCGAAGTACAGGGTCTCCTACGGTCGGTCGGTCCGACTGAAGCTTTCCCTACTTTTTTTTACCTGTTTTATCCGAAGTAATGCACTCGACACAACTCTTGACAATTTTAGGCACTTTGCAGATATCTGTGGGATGAAAAATGTTCTTAATCTTCTTGTCTCCTCTTCGCAGATAAATGTCCTTGCTTATGAGCAATTCTAATGATTTTCTCTTCCATTTGCATCAAAATACATCAATTTAGGGCCACTTCGATGTTCAATTTCATACTAAATGTCTTGGAGAAATAAAGACCAACGTGACACTCTTAATGATATGTCATCACGCTTTCTCATTGTTATTTTATAATCCGTTATGATCTTAAATTTGATACCAAGCAGATGCATTCTCCACTTTTTCAAACTATCGCTAATACCTATAGTTCTTAGGAATGATATTTTTCCTCTGCTGGCTTTGTTTTACGAATAAAGTATTAAATTTGATGAAATAATTGATCATCACTACTATCTTTTTGCAATAGTGCTCTACCGTAGCCATATATTGAAGCATCTGTATGCACTTCAGTCGTTAACTTTTGGGTCATATAACCGCAATACTGGAGCGCTCACTAGTGTTGTTTGCAGTTGCCGGAACGCAACAAACTGCTCTTCTCTAAATTTGTATTCAACATTATTTCGAAGATATTAGAAAGCGGTTTAGCTACCAACGCGTAAGATTCTATAAAACGTCTGAAAAATGACGTTAGTCCAAGAAAACGCTGTAAACTTTTACGATCAGATGGAAATTCGGAATGTCTTCTTACCTCAGCAGGCTTTATTGTGCCATCTAGTACAATGTAACCTAAGAAATCAAATTTATTTTTTAGGAACTGACACTTACTCTACTTAATTTGCAAGTTAAACTCTGCTGCTCTTTTTAACACGCCACTCAATTTATGCCGGGAATAATTAAGTTATTTATATAGGAAGAACAATACCTTCCTGTGAAGTATATTTCAGTGAACCGGGTTCGATTGGCACGTGGAATAATCAATTTGCAAGATCAAGCGTCCAGCAGAAGCTTTGGCACTGCAACCTTTCCACAACATCATCCGAAAAAGTTCATACTCTCTCGCTCTCGCTCTGAGCAAGAGACTCTTGCTGTCGTCATTTATGTTTTCTGTTGAGCGCTTTTCGTTGAGCTCTTTGTATGTCGCTCTTTCAATGAGCAGTGCGTAAAGAGCGGAACGAGAAACACTCGCACAATGAGGGTCAGCAAAAGACCGATTGACTGAAAAACTCAACGCAAACGGTCTTTACATTTAAAAAGCAAAATAAGTTTCAGAAAAAGTTTATTAATATCTCTTCCCATTTTGCACAACAAATATTTCCCAACTTTACACACTCAATTCACAATCGCAATTAATATATTTCGTCTGCAAAACAGCCGTTCAACGATTTGCTTGCCTATGCGTGTAAATGTATACCAATACATACGCAAAAGACTTTTTGCTTCACTGAACACGACAAAACGCTCTTGGATCAACCAGAACAAAACAGAATAGAAAAACTCGGAAAGCTACAGTCGGCTTCAACCGACAGTAGGAGACCCTGTACTTTCCCTTCCACACACACACACACACTAACATACACTCACACATGCACACATAGCGCAAAGTCACACGCAACCACACATACGCTCGCGCTGCTCCCCCCTTACCTAGTACAAGGAATTGAATCTTGAATATCTCCGGTGTTTATTATCCGATTGAGCCACAATTCACAGAACAGATAAAGATTATAATAAGATTATCGTATGCCAAAACACAAGTTTGTATGTTTAAAATTGTGGGTGTGGCAGTTTTTCGCGGTTTTTGGGGGAGGGGGGGAGGTATCAAAAATCTAAAACAAACTTGATCTGCTTGCGCTATAGGGGCATCTAACTGCCAAATATGATGTCTCTAGCTCTTACAGTTTCCGAGATCTAGGTGTTCATACGGACAGACAGACAGACGGACAGACAGACGGACAGACAGACGGACAGACAGACGGACAGACAGACGGACAGACGGACATGGCTAGATCGACTCAGCTCGTCGTCCTGATCAAGAATATATATACTTTGTGGGGTCTGCCACGCCTCCTTCTGCCTGTTACATACATTTCGGGCTTGCACAATCTTAATAGACCCTTTTGTACTTTTTTAAAGTACAGGGTCTAAAAACCGGTTTCGCTCTGAGCGCGAGCGAGCTCATTCAAGAACCCATAAATCGGTTGCTCTCTGAGTCTTTTCGTAAAGAGTCAGGAAAAAACAGTTATTTGCAGACAACGAGAAACGGTCGACAGTTAGTTACAAGCTCTGCATATGTACAGTGAAAACTGTACAGCTATTACCCCTGCATCCTCTGCAGACACTGCCGAAAATTTAAATAATAATTTCTATAAAACAAATATATTTTAATATTTTAATTGCATATCGATGTTATATTATATATATATTCAAAGAACATATACATATATAGTTTTTTTCTTGCCATTGTTTTTAGACCCTGTATTTTATAATAGTAAAAAAGGGTCTATTAAGTTTGTGCAATTCAGAAATATATGTAACAGATAGAAGAAGGCGTGGCAGAACCCACAAAGTATATATATTCTTGCACAGGACAACGAGCTGAGTCGATATAGCCATGTCCGTCTGTCTGTCTGAGACTTGAACACCGAGATCTCGGAAACTGTAAGAACTAGAGACTCAATTCTTTTTAGGTTCTGTACTTTAAAAAAGTACAAAAGGGTCTATTAAGTTTGTGCAATTCAGAAATATATATGTAACAGGCAGAAAGAGGCGTGGCAGAACCCACAAAGTATATATATTCTTGCACAGGACAACGAGCTGAGTCGATATAGCCATGTCCGTCTGTCTGTCTGAGACTTGAACACCGAGATCTCGGAAACTGTAAGAACTAGAGACTCAATTCTTTTTAGGATCTGTACTTTAAAAAGGTACAAAAGGGTCTATTAAGTTTGTGCAATTCAGAAATATATATGTAACAGGTAGAAGGAGGCGTGGCAGAACCCACAAAGTATATATATTCTTGATCAGGACGACGAGCTGAGTCGATATAGCCATGTCCGTCTGTCTGTCTGAGACTTGAACACCGAGATCTCGGAAACTGTAAGAACTAGAGACTCAATTCTTTTTAGGCTCTGTACTTTAAAAAAGTACAAAAGGGTCTATTAAGTTTGTGCAATTCAGAAATATATATGTAACAGGCAGAAAGAGGCGTGGCAGAACCCACAAAGTATATATGCATATATAGTTGCTATCTTGTACCTAGCTGCTCACTGGCGGCGTTTGGGGGGATCCTAGACGCGTTAGTGGGTGACCCAAGAGGACGTAGCCCAATTGTGATAGCTGGTGACTTTAATGCAGGGGCCACGGACTGGGACAGTGTGCGGACAAACTCTCGGGGCAGACTTCTGAGTCTTTTGCTAGCTTGGATGTTGTTCTGCTAATCCAGGGCACAGAACACACCTTCAGCAGAGCAGGCGCGGGATCAGTCATAGATCTCACTTTTGGTAGCAACTCGTTGCACCACAATGCATCATGGCACATCAGCGAAAGCTACACAGCCAGCGACCATAGAGCTCTGCGGTACACGCTTGGAGACAACGCAAGAATCAATGCAACACAAGCAGAGCACAGAGGATCTCTGCATCGCAGGGCGTATAAACCGGAGTCGCTTTGGCTGATGATGCGAGTACGCTGTTCGCGCATTGGGATCCTGCGGGAGACACGCATACCATGGCTAGTCCAAATGTCCTAGACACAGCCTACACGGCTAGTATGGAGCGGCGCAGTAACTATGGGTTTAACCACGATTCTGTGTACTGGTGGAATGACCAAATCGCATATTTCATGAACGCATGAACCTATACCAGGAACAGAGAAAAACCTATTAAAAAGAAGAAACTAATTAAAACGAGCAAACGCGACTGTTTCTTGGAGCTGTGCGATTCAGCGGAGCAAGACCTATGGGCCAAGGCATACAAAGTGGTGGTCAAGAGGTGAAAAACATCGTAAAGGCTTTGTTTCCACTCGGGTCTAATGGTATCAACGGCAGCGCATTCTCTGCTATAGAGCCCTCTCCAGGCCGCTTGGCAGATCCTGTCACAAACGAAGAGGTGCTGTTACTGGCAGCCGCCTCAAGAACAATAAGGCACCAGGCCCTGATGGAGTCCCGAATAATGTGCTCAAGATGGCTATGTCGCAGCGCCGTGATATCTTTGCGAGAAGGTTTAATAAGTGTTTACTGGAGGGCATCTTCCCAGTTAGGTGGAAACTGCAGAAACTGGTGCTCCTGCCAAAGCCAGGTAAATCACCCGGTGAACCGTCTTCGTTCAGACCTGTATGTTTGCTGGCTACTATAGGGAAGACTCTAGAGGCCGTGATCTGCACCAGGCTTAATGCTGCTCTAGAGACAATTTGGCTTTCGCAAGCCACGATCGACGGTGGATGCCATCCAAATGGTAGTGGACCTGGCGTTAAGTGCTATCACAGGCACCCTCTGGATAGGTGGTCAAAAGGAGTACTGCTTGGTGACTACGTTGGACATCAAGATCGCGTTCAACACCGCAGACTGGAGTAAAATCTGGGATGCAGTTGTGTCATTCTCCATGCCTCCACACATAGTCGCAATAATAGCCTGCTTCTCGAACAGACACCTGCTTTACAACACCACGTAAGGTACTAAGTCCCATCGTGTCACCGCAGGAGTACCTCAGGGCTCGGTCTCGGACCACTCCTATGGAATGTGCTCTATGACAGTGTTCTACAACCCTCGGTGCGAAATAACGTACACATAGTGGGTTATGCGGATGACGTGGCGGTCGTGGTTGTGGCAAAGACCTTAGACTTGGCTGAGTGCATCTGCGGCGCCACCATCGATACCATTAAGCCCTGGCTAGAGGAACTTGGAACTTAACTTGGAGCTGGCAATCGATAAAACTGAGGCAATCTTCGTGAGGAGCCGTAAAAAAGTGGAGACGGGACGCATTCGCATAGGCAGCACATATATAAAGTCCAGGAGGGCCATTCGCTAGCAAGCACGGCCGTATCACGTATAATGCCGAACACCAGGGGCCCGAAGCAGGAGAAGAGGTTGTTGCTGGCAGGTGTTCTAAGATCGGTGATCCTATATGGAGCTCCAGTATGGGCTTAAGCCAAGAATACGAAAAGCTAAGCAAGAGGTATAACGGCGGCATATCGACTCTGCGCACTACGCGTAATTAGTGCATTCAGGAGTCTCTGATGACGGATCCCTCATCATAGCTGACTTGGTCCCAATAGACCTTTTTGCAAGAGAGGAAAGGGCCATCGCAGTGGCCACAAAGGAATGCAATCCGAAAGAAGTCGCGACCAATTTTTTCCGAAGCAATGCTTGACAGTCATCCCGAGGAAATCCCACATACTTTTAAATATATTCTCCTATTAGTTGTAATTTTAATTTTAGTTATAGTAGTAAATAAAAATTAATACACACTCATATACTCACACTATATACTATAGCCCCTTTAGAATTTTCCAAAGTATAGTGTCAAAAAGATTTAAACTTATAAAGGTTTTTTTTTTATTTTTCACATTTTACAGGAGTTAAAGGAGAGCTTTAACTATGGCCTCTTTACACCGCCTACCAATGGCAAGGCTGGTAAATTTTTGGACGAGGAACGACGGCTTGGCGACTACCCTTTCAATGGACCCGTTGGTTATCTAGAGGTGAGTGTAAATAAACAAGTGAATCATTACATTAAAAAATTCACTTTTCTTTATTATTCTTTAGCTCAAATATAAGCGTCGTGTGTATAAAATGATTACATTGGATGAACGTCAGCTCAAGGCATTGCACACGCGCGCCAATCTTCGCCGTTTTCTCGATTGCATTAATGGTGGACACGTAGAAAAGATTGCCAAAATGTGTGCCAAAGGTCTGGATCCCAATTTTCATTGCTTGGAAAGTGGGGAAACACCCTTAACAGTGGCGACTGGCGCTAAGAAACCCAACAAACTGCTCATCGCCCTGGTTAATGGCGGTGCTCTGTTGGATTACCGCACCAAAGATGGCACCACCGCACTACATCGAGCTGTAGAGCATGATTCATTAGAGGCAGTAAGGTATGTTGGTCTTAGGGCATGAATAAAGGAGCCCTCTAACACGGTATACACATACTAGACAGGAAAAAGTACCTAGCAAATATATGTACACTTCATGAATAGTTGAGATAAAAGTAATATAAGTAGAAATGTTGATTGATTATTAAAATTTGACTACTTTCTGGTGGAAATTCAAATAAGGTAACGTCCTCCTTAGGACTTGAATTCGCATTTTCCGTTAATTTTGCAAAAGATACATTTGGAAACTTGCGGTGAAAAAACTAGCATTCGTGCTCTTGCATTCTCGTTATTAAAAAACCCGGAAAAAAAGTCGGATGCAACCGACAGTAAATACTCTGTAGTTTCCCTTGCAGAAGCTATTGAGAACAAAACACACATACACACATCGCAACGTCAGACGCACATAGTACATTAAGTAGTACATTTGTGTGTAAGAGGCAGAAGGACGAGTGGCAGACCCCATAAAGTTTATATATTCTTGATCAGGACGACGAGCTGAGTCGATATAGCCCTATCTGTCTGTCCGTCTGTCTGTATGAACACCTAGATCTCGGAAACTATAAGAGCTAGAGACTTAATTATTTTTTGGTAGGTTCGTGTATTACATAGACAGCTCAATGTCAAATGTTTGAAAAGTCATCCCCCTCCCCCTCAAATTCACAATAAAATATTCCCAGCATGTACAGTTTTAGAGTCAGTGTCTTCCTTCTTTGCACGAATAAAGCTTTAGATGCTCTTATTCATACAGACGGACAGACGACGGACATGGCTAGATCGACTTAGCTCGTCGTCCTGATCATGAATATATTTTCTTTGTGGGGTTTGCCACGCCTCCCTCTGCCTGTTACATACATTTCTGACTTGCACGAACTTAATAGACCCTTTTGTACTTTTTTAAAGTACAGGGTCTAAAAACACAACTTCTCATAAGTATGCAAATTATGGCAACCGGGGTTGCTGCTAAAATATTCTTTATAACTTAATTTCTTATTTCATAATTTCATCATATTCATGAATCGGCCACAACAAACATTCATTCCCCTCCCCCTTTGTCATCTTACTATACATACACATGGCTGGGCTGTAATCCCAGCAAGCAATTTGAGCATTTTTTTCACTGTTTTCTTATATTTTTTTCTGAGCATTTACAGGCACTTTGTAGTGTGCAAAAAAGAGTCTGGACAGAGTGTTTTTTTTAAATGGTCGCACTTTAAGGGGAAGATTTCTGAGTCCGAACTGACTCTTTTCTGACACAGATATAAATAAGTTCTTTCATCCTCCCATGGAAGTATAGAAAACTCTCAGAAAAGGCACATAAATGTTGCTTTATTAGGCACTTACATATATCTCCACGAATATCTCCAAGAAAAGAGTCTGCAATCTTATTGGTTTCAAGAATTGAAAAAATTTTAATTTTTACAATTTTTATATTTTTTTTATTTCACTCAAAATGTAACGTAAAAAAAACAATTGTTCAAGATTATAAAATAAGAATGGATTTACAATTTATCAATTTCAAATTTAGGTTAAACACTTTTTTTCACTCACTGAACACGACTTGCACTTTCGTAAAGCACAGACTAAGTAAATTTGTGCATTTTCAATCATCTTGCTTATCGAAGAATATCGTTTAGAATATGCTTAGACATAAGAGCTTCCTATTAGCCTAAGTTTAGAGAGCACCAAATGTGCTCCCAAAACGCTCTTATTTTTGTGCCTACACAGAAAACACTCATTAACGCTGCTCTTTTCAGACACATAATTTAGAGCGCTCCTGACTTTGCTTGCCAACTTCAGGTTCGCTCGCAAACACAAACACATATGTTATACCGCAAAGCCTATCAAAGACTTAACTTGGGCTGCTATGTCTTATCGTTTAGGTTGTGCGTTAATGATCAATCAGTCATTCAGGGCAAACTACTTTATATACATACATATATAGATTTATATACTATGCGCAGTTTTGCTGGTGGTGGTGACCCTGACTAAGAGGTCATAACGATTACTGCGGCAAATGTCCTCTTAGTCGGGGTCACCACATTATTAACGATTTTTTTTATTCATTTAATTATTCCTTATTTAAGAAATGCATCTACAACAAAGCGGGTGTTGTGTCGGCGAAACGAGATCAAAGTAATAAGAGACGCTTCGCACGACCACTTGGATCAGTTACTGTCGTTCGAATAGTCATCGAAACTTCAATCGTCTTTTTTATTGAAGTCTTAGTTCTCGGTCCTCCCAATAGGTGGCAGAGTCACGACCGCCACAGTACTCCCTTTCAAGTGATGACATCACGACTTTGCGAAATGTACTTGTGTTTTCTTCTCATAAGTTCGGAGTACCTTGAGATGTGATTGCTGTCATCTACCAGGAAAGCTGGTTTCAGACTATCTACAGATACTGAAAAAGTTTTGCCATTTATATCTAGATCGTATACCCTGTCGCTGTATTGCTTGACGACTTTATACGGTCCAGTATAGGGAGGCTCTAGTGGACGCTTGACTGCATTTGTGCGGACGAAAACATGGGAGCAACTGTCCATTCCTTTTAACCGAAACATGTTCGGCTAAATGTGGTGAGCATCTGGATCTGTGCTCACGAAAACTGTTTATAAACGCCGAAAGACTAGAAACTGTATACAGCTCTTCGGCGATCCGTACAGCATCTCAGACTGCAAGTCCTGTTTAGAACAAGTACGAAGTCCGAGAAGAGCAACTGGAAGTAGTTGGGTCCAGGAAGTTTCAGAGTTGGTCATCAAAGCTGCTTTGAATGAACGATGCCATCTTTTTATCATGCCGTTAGATTGCGTATAATAGCCAGTTATATGAACATTCTTGCTGCCGATTAGTGCGGCCAGCTTTTTGAATAGTGCCTAATCGAACTGAGTGTAGTTGTTATTGTTTTAGGTGCTCCAAAACGAGATATCCAGTGTGAGCAAAAGGCATGTGCTATTGTGTCAGCAGATATATTGATAAGTGAAATCGTTTCGGGCCATCGTGTGTAGCGATCTTTCACAGTGAGACAGTAGCGAAAATTCTGATGAAGTGGCATGACCACGATGTCTAAGTGGACATGATCAAATATATCATTTGGTACGATGATTGTATTCGAAACCAAACGATTGTGCTTTTTTTTTGCGCGCGTTGGCACGGAATACAGTTTCTGCACCAGTTTGTCACATCTTTTCTTATTGAAGGCCTTACAAACTTCTGCCGGAGTTGCTGCATTGATGCGCTGCCTGTAGATGAATGTGAAGATTTGCTCACAAAGCTTAATGGGAATGTAGGGGCGTATGCATTCCGTTAAAACGTCGCAATAGAGCTCCACGTCCACGAGCTTTCTTCAGTTTAAGTGAAGTTGATCCTTGCAGCAATTTTGGTAGTTCCACATCGCTGGCCTAGGCTTCCTCGATGTCTTCGAATTTGACCGCGGTTGGCATGGTAATAGCACAAGGTCTAGAGAAAACATCTGTAACCGTGTTATCTTGACTTTTCATCATGATGGTAGTGGAGAATCGTCTATATAGCTATAGGTGCTTTGAATGTTTGGTGCTATTTGCAGCCCAATCGGATAATAAACACCGGAGATATTGGACAAACAATTTTCTGTACTGGGCATTTGGCAGGGGGAGGGGGAAGCCACTGTGTACGCGGCTACTATATTGTATATTGTGAATATTAATATATGTATGAGTATTGGATATTGTTTGTATTTGCGCGTATATTTGTATGTATAAGTGTATGTGGGTATGTATAAGTGCATGTGTATGTGTATGTGAGTATGTACATATATGCTGCTGCTGTTATCGACGCCCAGGGCAAACCAAAGTACAGGGTCTCCTACTGTCGGTTGCGTCCGTAACTGTAGCTTTCCCTACTTTTTTTTGTATATGTGCGTTCGACGTGTGTGTATATAATATGTGCGCGTAGAGTCGGTTTTGCCGATCACACAAATGTTTTTGGGCACATATAATTTAATGTGAATTAGTCTGGGGTCACCAATATGGAGATACAGAGTCTGGGTTTTACTATATTCTTTATTTACTAATTTAACATACATTTAATTTAATTACGCAGTTGTGAATCGCAGGAAAAATACTTATTGCCGAGACGCTTGTCGAGTTGTGTTGTGTGATCTGTCTCTCTGCTACATGTCGATAATTCGATAGCTACTATCGTGCGAGGTTTTAGCAATAGATGGCGCATTCTGAACCGCTACAGTACTCCCCCTCTAGTGAGTCACTCACGATTTGCGAAGCGTGGTATTTTCTATTGATATGTGCGGGGTTTGACATCTTTTTGGATTGGTGAATTGTCATCTTTTGCCAGAAATTCAGGCTTTAAACGATCGACCGAAACTGCCAGTTCCTTGCCATTCATGTTTATGGTGACAACTCTGTCACTATGGCGTTTGACAACTTCAAAAGGTTCTGTGTATGGTGCTTCCACTGGCTGCTTGACGGAATCAGTTCGGAGGAACACATGTGTGCAATCATCCCTGCCTTTCAGGATAAACATACTTTGTTTTGAATGGTGTGCAGTTGGCGTTGGTCGAACCGTTCGAATATGTTCGCGGAATTTGTTAATAAACATTGAAGAATTGTTGTTCTGGTCCAGATCTTCAAAAAATTCATTCGGCAGGCGAACTGGAGTACCATACAGCATCTCTGCTGCTGACGAATGCAAGTCTTCCTTGATACTGGTCCGAAGTCCTAGTAGAACCGTAGGCAGCAGTTATGTCCATGGCAAATTCGAGTGACACATCATGGTTGCTTTAAAGGTGCGATGCCATCTTTCGACAAGGCCATTGGATTGGGGATGATAAGCTGTGGTGTGAATATGATCACTGCCAATCAGCCGAGCGAGCTCCTTAAAAAGTACCGACTCAAATTGGGTGCCTTGGTCTGTAGTAATGGTCTTCGGAGTTCCAAAGCGAGTGACCCAAGTAGATCAAAACGCTTTGGCGATTGTCTCGGCGAAGATGTCCTTTAATGGGACAGCTTCTAGCCAGCGCATGAACCTGTCTATCATCGTTAGACAGTAGCGAAATGTAGAGGCATGACGACGATGTCCATGTGCACGTGATCAAACCTGCCTGGAGGAACGGTCATCTTTTCCGGTGTCAGATGGTCTGTTGATTTTTGCTCGTAGACACGGGAGATAGCTTCTGCACCAGTTGACTATGTCCTTATTCATAAATGGCCAAAAGAAAAAGCGAAAGGCTGTGGATACATGAGAAACGTTTTTCCGTAACGAATTGGGCACATACGGGTGAACATATCCAGTCGACACATCGCAGTAGAGGGAAACGTCTTCGTCATAGCGAATTTTTTGCAGACTGAGAGAAGTCGTGCCTTGCAGCAGATCTGTGAGTTCTGGATCAGTGCGTTGTGCGTCTTCGATGGATTGTAATTTCACAGTTGTTGGCATGTTGATCGTACAGAGTCTTGAAAGTGCATTTGCCACTACATTTTCTGTACCTTTGATGTGTACTATTTCTGTAGTGAACTGTGAAATATAGCTCAGATGCCGTAGTTGACATGGTGATGCCTTCTCGGGTCGTTGTCTAAATGCGTATACAAGTGGCTTGTGATCAGTTTTCACACAGAAGATACGCCCCTCTAGCCAATGGTTGAAGTATCTAATAGCTTCGTATATAGAGAGCAGTTCTCGATCGTACGTACTATAGTTGATTTCCGAGTTGATTCTTCTTTGAGAAAAATCCAAGTGGTTGCCATGTGTCATCTATGCGTTGCTCCAAGGCTGCTCCTATCGCCACATCAGATGCGTTACATACCAGTGCAAGTTGGGCTTTTGGATGTGGCTCGTGTTGCGTCGGCGACGCTTTGTTTGCAAGCGTTGAAGGCCAACGTGCGTTCTGGTGTCCAATCAATTAGGCGTTGATCATTTTTCTTTACGTTCCTTAGAAGTTCTGACTGTGGAGCCTGAATAGGCGAAGAATGAGGAAGACATCTTCTATAATAACTGACGATACCGAGGAATCTGCCCAATTGATTGATGTTTTCTGGTCGATCGTAGTTTTGGATGGCTTCTATGCGACTGGTTGGTGGTTTAATGCCTTTCTCGTTGACGACGTAGCTGAGAAATGTTACCTATTTTTGAGAAAGCTGGCATTTACTCAAATTAATGCATAATCCATTGTCGCGTAGAATTTGCAGAACCGAGCAAAGATGAGTTAAATGCTCTTCCATCGTAGTAGACATGATCATGATGTCATCTATGTAGCATTAGACGAAATCGATGCCCCGAAAGATGTCATCCATAAACCGTTGGAATGTTTGGGTCGCTGTTTTTAAGCCAAAAGGCATGTACAGGAACTCGATTAGTCTGAATGGCGTGCATACTGAGGTTTTTGGAACGTCTTCCTATGCCATTCGAATTTGATAATACGCCTTCACCAAGTCGAGGGCTGAAAATATCTTTCTTCCATGCAGTTGATCCTTGAAGTCTTGGATATGCGGTATGGGATAACGATCGGGCACTGTTGCTGAATTCAATTTCCTGTAATCGCCACAAGACCTCCAGCCGCCGTCCTTCTTGCTCACCATATGAAGTGGACTTGCCCAACAGCTTTTCGAAGGTCGACAGATACCTTCTTTGATCAGGTGATCAACCTCTGCTTTTGCCGTCGAGAGTCTATCGCCAGCTAGACGGCGAGGTCGAGCAGAAATGGGACTTCCGTGACCTTTAATATGGTGACGAACATTATGTTAGCTTGTTGTCCTCCTGGATGGTATGGTGACATCCACAAATTCCCTAAACAGATCGTGACAAGCAGATGAATGTTGGATAGTCGAGACAGAAAAGTGTTTTTTGTCTGTTAGATGAGCTGGTGACATTATCTTTGTTGTTGAATCGACGAGTTTTCGGTTTTTGAGATCAATTAGTAGTTGATAATGGGACAGAAAATCTGTACCAATAATGGCAACTTCAGTGTCCGGAACAATGAACACCCACGAGAAGGAGCGACGAAGACCAAGATTCAATTCCAGAACTAAATTTCCATAGGTATGAATGACTGTGCCATTCGCAGCATAAAGGATGAGATCAGTTGGTTTGGAGTTCTGTGTGGCCACAGTTCGTGGTAGCACGGATATTACAGAACCGGAGTCGATGAGGAATTTGTAATTGTTACTGCGGTCTGTAATGTAAAGGCGATGTTCAATGTTTGTGAGTGATGTCTTTTTGTCGATTTCGCTGTTTGGTAATTTGCTGCCGCCGGCCTGCGAAAAAGACGACATCATTGTTAGTTGAACAAATGCGAGAAAGTGCAGGGTTCCTTGCATTTCTTGGCGTCGTTCCCAAAGCGACGGTGATAGTAGCATGTGTCATTTTGCTGTGCGTCCGCTTGCTGTAATTGGGATGCCGATCCTTTTACTGTAGTATGATTTTGGGCCGACGAATGACGCTGAGATTGTTTAGTCGACTGGCTGCGTGAGCGACTAGACGACTTGGAGGCGTTCACACCCTTTTGCAGAGGGTTGAGCTTTTGCACCATTATGCGAAGTAAATCTGTGACCTCCTTCATTGAATCTGGGGAACTCACAGCACTTTGATTTGTTGGAACTGTCTTGGCACACACGCTGCTTGTTCCTAGTGTTTCGATAATTTTCTCCGCTATTTTTGCCAGCTTGTCTAAGTCCGTGACTTCCCAGATGCTTAAAATTGGACGTATATTTTGCAGCATCTCATTTAAAAATGAAGTAAGCGACGCAATTTTGATTCAGTGGATTCAGAAAATTTGTCCAGTAAACCAGTCTGCAGTAATTTAAACTTATCCTGAGCAGGAGGATTAGTGATTAAATTTTCGACGGCTAGAATTACATCGGCTTCCAATTGGACGATGACATGGTCGAATTTGTCGTCCTCATCTACGATGCTGTGTAAACGAAACGAGCGTTCTACCTGTGCAAACCACAGCTGCGGGTTACCAGTAGTGAACTTAGGCAATAGTGGTGGTGTACTTGAGGATGAAGACGGAGGAGCAGCTGCTGCCGATGTAGACGCTGCAGATTTGCCCATTTGCAAATGATCCACTTGGTGTTGTAGCTCACGAATCTTTTCCAGAAGTTCTTCATGACTTGTAGCCATGTTTTCTTCGGACTCCTCAAAAGTTAGTTTCCTTGGTACACCAGAGCGTAAATTGTAGCGACTGTTGCCCATTAAGCGTGGGACGCCTCGAGTTTCACCACGTTGTGAAATTAAAATTTGCGTCGTCACTTGTGAATGCAAGTATGTGTTTGTGAGATAATTCTTTTAATTGTGAGCAATGTTAGCACAACCGAACTATTCTCTGAAGATTACGCGAATCAGATCACGTCGGGGAAACCACTATAGTATTCTGGGTTTTACTATTTTCTTTATTTACTAATTCAACATACATTTAATTTAATTACACAGATTTAAATCGCAGGAAAAATACTTGTTGCCGAGACGCTTGTCGAGTTGTGTTGTGTGATCAGTTTCTCTGCTACATGTCGATAATTCAATAGCTACTATCGTGCGAGGTTTTAGCAACTTACAATAGATGGCGCATTCTGAACCGCCACAGCTTTTAGTTATCAATAAATAATGCGATGTACGTAACGATAAACTATTATTTATTAATACTAATTATCATAAACGAATTGAACAATAAGAATTTGCGCTGCGTTGCTCTAGCGTCGTTCGTAGTGATGCGAGTCCAAAGTGCGCGCCTCCATCCAATCGGCGCCAGCTCAATATCGATTGCTTTACCGATACTATCGCCGAAGTTGGTGTTGCCACAAGCTGCATATGGCTAGCGCCATCTACGGCTAAAGTTATATGTGCTCTTCGACTATAGTGTCTGTTATATTTTATTTTATTTTTAGCACGCTGCTTGAACTCGGCGCTTCGCCGAATTATCGTGACGGACGTGGCATTACGCCCTTGTATATATCAATAACTCGGAAATGTGAAGCAAAGATTACAGAGAGTCTCTTGCATGATCATGCGACTTTGGGCATACAAGACAGCCAGGGCTGGAATGAAGTGCATCAGGTAAGAGTTTTCAGTGATGGCATGATGCTAAGCTAAGCTTTCTTGTGTGAAGTCTCCCAATAATCCCTAGCTGGTGCTGGGTGCTCTACCTTGATATAATACTTTTGTTTTTCAAATAATAATCAAAAAACCGCTTTTATTTTCTCTCTTTCCTCTTGTCTAACTTTAAACACGCTTATAAACTTAAATATAATTTAACTTAAACGATGTACTATAGGCCTGTCGGCATGGCCTGATACAGCATTTGGAACACTTGTTGTTCTATGGTGCTGATATGGATGGACGTAATGCGTCCGGTAATAGCCCGTTGCATGTTTGCGCTGTTAACAATCAAGAAGCTTGTGCTACAATGCTTCTCTTTCGCGGTGCACAACGTGGTGCCCAAAACTTTGCCAACCAAACTCCATATCAGGTATTTAAAATTTAACTAAAATTAAATACATTTTTGTTTAGCAATATTAGACATGTAGTACACATAAATAATTCGTTACGTTGCTTTAGTATCTTGTACTTTATCATGTAGTATTGCTTGTAGCTCAGTCCAATAATTTTTAAAATAATTTTAATCGCTTTCTTTTTAAATGTTGGCCTAATATTTATCTCTACATCCCTCAGGTTGCAGTTATCGCTGGCAACTTGGAACTAGCCGAAATCATACAAAACTATAAATCGGATGATATAGGTGAGTTAACACGATAAACAAACCATTATCATCTAAAATTCTTTTATACATACTGAGGAAAATTACTCTTTAATTAAATTACATCGACACGTACATTTGACATTGACATTTGTATCACATCATTCCACTCCGCCTCGTTGAGCCCAGTCGAAATTTATTATATTTTATTTCATTCAATAACCTCTTCTCAATCTATTCAAAATATCTATAACAGCATAGTGTAAATTGAATTATGTATCTATATCTGTTTCTAGAGATGATTTATTTATCCATCCAATTTCCCTATTTACTTCAGTTCTTAAGCCACTTTCATCAAGTCAGACATTATCAAATTATTTCATCAACTCTTGAAAGAACATATATATCATCTTATGACAAATTTTAAATTAATTTAAATACGTATTTACATACAAAAATACATATATATATGTATATATATAACGGATTTTTAATAATATTTGTCTTGCCATTTGCTTGTCGAATTTTCGATTGTAAAACAGATTATTTTCCTTTATATGCATATTATCATATCAATATTATACATAACTAACTAGCCGTAATTGTACATCTTTACAATTTTTCCTCGTTATATCACACATTTCTCTGTCCCTGTATCTTTTTCATTCTCTTGACTGTATTGCTCAATGTTCTGTTATCGTTATCGATTTGCCATTTATACACTATATGTTCCTCTTACCTATTTAGAGAGCTTGCTATTGTTGTTCTGGGTCATTCTTAGAATCTCCCTTGTTCTTTTGCTTTTTGTTATGGTGTTTTTACTATCGAGGTATCACATCCTGAAAATATAGCCGTAAGTACCGTAAGTAATGTGTGTCATACGTGTGTATACCTATTAACATTTCTAAAGGTTAGCTCTCCTCAAAAACTGTACCAAGAAACACCTTAGGTCTAGGGACTTCGTGCTATTTTAGGTAAATATCTGTTACAGATCCGTAATCCCGATCTTTTTTTTAACAAAATTCCTAAATAAAGCTGAATTATGGTGAACTATCTTGCGGAAAAGCTTAGTTTAGCCTGTACAGACATATTTTGATAGCGACGCTGTTTTGTTGGGCTTTTTTAGACCCTGTACTTTAAAAAGTACAAAAGGTCTATTAAGATTGTGCAACTCAGAAATGTATGTAGCAGGCAGAAGGAGGCGTGGCGGACCCCATAAAGTATATTATTCTCGATATAGCCACGTCCGTCCGTCTGTATGAACACTTAGATATCGAAAACTGTATGAGCTAAAGACATCATATTTGGCAGTTAGATGCCCCTATAGGGCAAGCAGATCAAGTTTGTGTTAGATTTTTTTTTTAACCTTTTGTTCTTGGATGATTATTAAACATTTTGTAGCGGTTATTATTAATCGTAAACAGTGCCGGACAGATCCAAAATGGGAATATGCGGTAAATAAAAAACCAGATAGAGGTCGATTTATCATGAATTATGGGGAAAGAATTACCTTGCGGAACAACTTACTTTAAGCCCTGTATGCACCATCCCAAAAATTTCGTACGGAAAAATTACAATATATTCCGTGTGTGTGGATTGTATTAGTTTGACATGTGATTGATTGGTAACACTTTTATTTTTAATTGGTAACACTTATTTTAAATTGGTAACACTTATTTTAAATTGGTAACACTTGTTTTGAATTGGTAACACTCTTTATCAACTGTTGTGCCAAAGTGAAAATATATTGGAATTAATATGAGCGACGAAGCCTTGGACATAGCAATGGTAACATTGGGGTACTTCTTAATAAAAAATGAAGAAGAGAATGTCAAAAAGAATAGGCAGCGTTCGAAATATTGAAATAAGTACCCATATTGAAAAGAACAACCAAATAAATAAATAAGTAATACATATTATTCTATGTATGTAAAGGCTGAATATTTGTATTTCACTATTTCTAATGTCCCAAATACAGGTCTGAGCTTTAACTACATTTATTATTGCAAATTTTGTTTCGCATCTAAATGATATAGGCATTATTTGAATTGGCCTCCATTTTTCCGTACGGAATAATTGTTCTGATTTATTTTGTGCGAAATGTCAGTTGCTCATTAGCATCCAACACGACCCACACGATGACAATACATATGAACTTATCGATATTTCGCTCGTGTTTTTTGTTCAGTGCTGCATACCAAACATTTCAATTCGGTACGGAAAAAATTCCATGCCTTTATGTATGGGAAATGTAAAATTTCGGGATGCTGCATACAGGTCTTTAGTCAGGTAAAATCGTCAAAATTCATTTTTTTTATATGCATTTCTACGCTGTAAACTGATATTTACCGAATATGCAGATGGTTTTTAAACTCAGTACCAGTGTTGCCAATTTGTACTTTTTCCGGACAGATGTGTCCTTTTAGACCCTGTACTTTAAAAAAGTACAAAAGGGTCTATTAAGATTGTGCAAGTCCGAAATGTATGTAACAGGCAGAAGGAGCCGTGACAGACCCCACAAAGTATATATATTCTTGATCAGGACGACGAGCTGAGTCGATATAGCCATGTCCGTCTGTCTGTCCGTCTGTATGAACACCTATGTAGATCTCGTAAACTGTAAGAGCTAGAGACATCATATTTGGCAGTTAGGTGCCCCTATAATGCAAGCAGATCAAGTTTGTGTTACATTTTTGATACATCCTCCTCCTCCCCCCAAAAACCGCGAAAAACTGCCACACCCACAATTTTAAAGATACAAACTTGTGTTTTGGCACACGATAATCTTTATCTGTCCTGTGGCTCAATCGGATAATAAACACCGGAGATATTCAAGATTCAATTCCCTGCAAGTGGTAAGGGGGAGCAGCGCGAGCGTATGTGTGGTTGCGCGCGACTTTACGATATGTTTGCATGTGTGCGTGTTCGTTAGTGTGTGTGTGTGCGAAGGAAAGTACAGGGTCTCTTACTGTCGGTTGAATTCGACTGTAGCTTTCCGAGTTTCTTTAAACTGGTATTACCGGAAAAATTCTAAACATTTTTATAAGAGATGCAGCCCAGCTTTAGTTGAGTGTAGTCGAAATCATATGTATCGATTGGCGGTTGACTGTATTTTGATTATCGGCTTATAACGGAGATTTCAACTTGCCCAAAGACATTTAGCGAACAAAATTTAAAGAATTGGCTAGGCCGAGATGCCAAGGATCCGTATAAGGCATAGTGCAAGTATTGCAAATGCAATTTAAATGCAAAAATTTATCAAATACGAGCGCACAAAAAAAAAAAAAACAAATGCAGTGGCCTTCGCTCAGGTGAACAAAATACCATTTACACCAGTTTTAACTTCAGCGGTTCGTCGTCAGAAAACATCACTGGCGATGTTAACCGCTATTTTCAGCAAATGGAACTAATGCTGCATAAGAAAATGATTCAGACGATGTAGTTTTCGACGAAATATTGTATGAAATACACGAAAATAGTGTAATTTATTGAATATATATATATAATAATAAAACAAAGTTTGTCCTGTGTTTTGTTCCTTTTTAAAAAATCTATCGTTTTTTCCGAGCTCATCTGTCCTTTTTAGACCCTGTACTTTAAAAAAGTGCAAATGACATTTGTGTGTAACAGGCAGAAGGAGGCGTGACAGACCCCACAAAGTATATATATTCTTGATCAGGACGACGAGCTGAGTCGATCTAGCCATGTCCGTCTGTCTGTCTGTCTGTCCGTCTGTTCGTACGTCTGTATGAACACCGAGATCTCGGCAACTATAAGAGCTAGAGACGTAATTTTTTTGTTTTGTTTGGTTCGTGTATTACATAGGCAGTCCAAGTTTAATTTGATATCTCATCTCCCTCCCCCTCAAATTTGGAAAAATGTCCCTAGTATATACAGTTTTATTTTTTGTAGGATTAAAGCTTTAGATGCTTTGCATGTTTGGTGCGAGTTGCAGCCCAATCGGATAATAAACACCGGAGATATTGGACAAACAATTTTCAGTACTAGGCATGTGGCTATGGGAGGGGGGAAGCCGCAGCGTATGAGGCCACTAGGGCGTATACGTGATTTTTGATTGTGAATATGAATTTCTGTATGAGTATAGGTTATTGTTTGTATTTGCGTGTATATTTGTATGTATAAGTGTATGTGTGTATGTATACACACATATGTTTATATGTATGTGTATGTGTATGTGAGTATATACATATATGCAGCTGCTATTATCGATGCCCAGGGAAAATCAAAGTACAGGGTCTTCTACTGTCGGTTGAATCCGAATGCAGCTTTCCGAGTTTTTTTTTGGATATCAGTTGGCCACACTGCTCAGTACTCTAAAAAAGATTTTATTGCGATTGTACAATTGACATTTGTGTGTAACATGTTGAAAGAGCCGTGTCACATTATATATTCATGATCAGACGACGAGCTGAGTCGATATAGCCCTGTCTGTCGGCTGTTGCCGACTATAACTTTCCTTTTTGTTGTTGTTGTTTTATACGTATAGTGCACTGTAATAAAGAAATTCACTCTTTGAAGTTGCCCTGAAAAGAGTCGGTTCTCTAAAATGTCTCTCTATTAACCAAGTTCCAATTAGTCGGTATTCCAAAGTTAATTTTAAAAAAAATTAAAGTTATGTAAAATTGGTGTAATAAAATTTAATTAATTAATTAATTTAATTTGATTTACATATCAGAAATGCTTCTAGCTATTTGAAGCTGAATGAAAATGTACCGTTGCTTCATGTATATCTATGCTTTATACGGGTGCCAGTCACTGTTCACGATTGGAATAATAGTGGGATTCCTGAAACTGATTTTGATTTGCTTTTGATTTGATTTTGATTATGACAATCAGCTGTTCGCAGCGGCTCCATACAAAATTTTGTGTGTGACCACAGAAAGTACGGAAATGACGGTCACACTAAAAGTTTTAGGATTATCTTGCTGTGAGACCGTTCACCCTTGTGTGACCGTTTACTACGTAGATAACTAGTGGCAACACTTGGTGTTTATTACAGCTATTTGAAAATGGAATACTTTGTAAGCATTCTGCAATGTTATAATAAATTACTGAATTATTTAAAGTTTTAAATACATATGTTTTAGAATTTGAATAGAAAGAGGTCCAGTGTCTTGAAGTAGACGGAGCCACTGCTTGGCAAGGCTGCCAGATGTTCTGAAAATCAGAAGCAAATCAAAGTCAGTTTCAGGAATCCCTATAATAATAAAATCAATAACAACAATAACAAAAATGTTATAGAAATCCGTCCAACAACAAAAAAAGATTAAAAAAAACTCGGAAAGCTACAGTCGGACGCAACCGACAGTAGGTGACCCTGTACTTTGATTTGCCCAGGGAGTCGATAATAGCAGCAGCATATATGTACATACTCACATACACATACACATGCATATATACATATGTGTGTATACACACACACATACACTTATACATACTAATATATACTAAAATACAAACAATAACCAATACTCATACAGAAATTCAAACTCACAATCAAAAATCACGCATACGCCCTAGTGACCGCATATTCTGTGGCTTCCCCCCTCCCCTAGCCAAATGTCTAGTACTGAAAATTGTTTGTTAAATATCTCCGGTGTTTATTATCCGATTGGGTTGCAACTCGCACCAAACATGCAAAGCATCTAAAACTTTGGTCCTGCATCCAGTGACTCTAAAACTGTATATACTAAGAACATTTTTGTAAATTTGAGGGGGAGGGGGATGAGATATCAAATTAAAAACATAAACTTGGCCTGCATATGTAATACACGAACCAAACAAAAAAAAAAAGTAGGGAAAGCTACAGTCGGACGCAAAGCTACAGTCGGACGCAACCGACAGTAGGAGACCCTGTACTTTGGTTTGCCCTGGGCGTCGATAACAGCAGCAGCATATACTCACATACACATACACATGCACTTATACATACACACATACACTTATACATACTAATATACGCGCAAATACAAACAATATCCAAAACTCATACAGATTTTCATACTCACAATCAAAAATCACGCATACGCCCTAGAGGCCCTATCCCCTCCCCCTGCCAAATGCCCAGTACAGAAAATTGTTTGTCCAATATCTCTGGTGTTTATTATCCGATTGGTCTGCAAATCGCACCAAACATTCAAATCACCTAAAGCTTTATTCATGCAAAAAAGGAAAACAGTGACTCTAAAACTGTTCATGCTGGAAATATTTTTGCGAAATTGAGGGGGAGGGGGATGACTTTTCAAACAATTGAAACAAACTTGACCTGCCTATGTAATACACAAAGCTAACAAAAAAAAATTAAGTCTCTAGCTCTTATAGTTTCTGAGATCTAGGTGTTCATACAGACAGACAGACGGACAGACGGACAGACAGACGGACAGACGGACAGACAGACAGGGCTATATCGACTCAGCTCGTCGTCCTGATCAAGAATATATATACTTTATGGGGTCTGCCACGCCTCCTTCTGCCTGTTACACACAAATGTCATTTGCACAATCTTAATAGACCCTTTTGTACTTTTTTAAAGTACAGGGTCTAATTACGTCTCTAGCTCTTATAGTTGCCGAGATCTCGGTGTTCATACAGACGGACAGACAGACAGACGGAAAGACAGACAGACGGACATGGCTAGATCGACTCAGCTCGTCGTCCTGATCAAGAATATATATCTTTGTGGGGTCTGCCACGCCTTCTTCTGCCTGTTACACACAAATGTCATTTGCACAAACTTAATAGACCCTTTTGTACTTTTTTAAAGTACAGGGTCTAAAAAAGCAGCATGCATGTGAGCAGGGTGGCTTTGTCATTGCGGTATGTATGTAAAGTACGACATAATAGTTATAAAGGGTCAATCATTATCTAGTTATAAAGGATCGATCGACGTGCATGACAGTATTTTTCCATTAACAGTGCCTGTTAAATTGTAGCGAATGAATCTCTCTTATACTTTTAATAAGTCGCAAAAACTGTACGATGGAACGGACAATGGACATACAAAAATTAGTATTTAGTAAGCAGTTGTTACATGACGGAGAAAAGTTTATGTCAACGGGCCACTGGGTGCTTCAGTAAAGTAATACAAAAAAAACTCGGAAAGCTACTGTCGGATGCAACCGACAGTAGGAGACCCTGTACTTTCCTTAGCGCACACACACACGCTAACAAACACTCACACATGCACACATATCGTAACGTCGCACGCAATCACACATACGCTCGCGCTGCTCCCCCCTTACCTAGTACAGGGAATTGAATCTTGAATATCTCCGGTGTTTATGATCCGATTGAGCCACAATTCGCAGCACAGATAAAGATTATCATAAGATTGTGTGGTGGTTTTTCGCGGTTTTTGGGGGAGGGGGGGGGGGGGAGGTATCAAAAATCTAAAACAAACTTGATCTGCTTGCACTATAGTGGCATCTAACTGCCAAATATGATGTCTCTAGCTCTTACAGTTTCCGAGATCTAGGTGTTCATACGGACGGACAGACGGACATGGCTAGATCTACTCAGCTCGTCATCCTGATCAAGAATATATATACTTTATGGGGTCTGCCACGCCTCCTTCTGCCTGTTACATACATTTCGGGCTTGCACAATCTTAATAGACCCTTTTGTACTTTTTTAAAGTACAGGGTCTAAACACATATTAACTATGATTCATTCACTAAATTTGTAGGGTTTTTTCCAGTGCAATCAACAACATAGTTGTAAAAAGATGGTTGGGAGAATAGACATGAGATCGACCATTCTTTGATATCCAGTAAGAATTATATTGGATCGAGAACCAGCCTTTACAGCTAATTTGTTTGTCAACTATGTATAAGAAAATGGGTTCGACCATGTTTGGACTACAAGTTGTGTACTTAGAAACAATGTGCACATTAAAAGAACAAATCTAAACATTCTGTTTGTAATATCGAAATTATCTGTCGGATATCTATTTAAATAGCTTAGGTTAGTGCCAGCTATTCAGAGAAGCCATAAACTCACGTACACAGTTCTACAAAGAGATCGCCATTTGAGATACTGTTTGGCGTAAATTAAGGAACTTTTGTGACAAAAGTTGTATGTAAATTTAGAGAGAGAGAGAGAGATTAGTATAAGAGATAATATGATGACAGCAGAAAAAAGTCCGGAAAGCTACAGTCGAACGCAGCCGATAGTAGGAGACTTTGTACATTTCTTTGCCTTAGACGTCGATAGCAACAGCATCATATACAAACACACATATACATACTTATATACAAACACATACACTTAGTCCCTATTTACACGATGAAGTTTCTTCATGATGTTTTTTTCGATTCCGTTTTGAAACATCTTCGAAAATCACGTCGCATTTACACGGTGAAGTTTCCTCATGAAGTTTTTCTTTTGCTTACATATGTTTCGCAGTATATTTATTATCGATATACATATATTTAATATTCTTTGTTATCGATTCCTCTGTTGGCGAAAAAGATTGGTTGTCAATACATTAATTTGTGTAAAATAAAATATTATGGATATGTTGGACAATTTAATAACTGCAACGGCTCTAATGGTCGATGTCGCAGATTTTGATTGCCCAGAAGATATGGATATCGTTTTAAATTTACAAGATTTCTTTTCTTATTTCCATACAAATTTGTTTACCGCCAAATTTTACTACTCCGATATGTGGTTATCGATAGCTAATTTGCTTACATGCAACTCTGTGTTTGCAAACAATCGGAATAGCGCAAAGCAAAATAGACGAAAAGTCGTGCAGCTTGATGGGTCATGCAGTTTTGTCATGAAGTCGAACCCCTCTACACCCCTTGCCTACAAACAGAAACGTCATGAAGAAACATCATGAAGAAACTTCATCGTGTAAATAGAGACTTAGACATTCAAATATATGTGCAAATGCAAACACTACCCAATACTCACACAAACATACATACCGGAAATAAAAAAACTCGGAAAGCTACAGTCGGATTCAACCGACAGTAGAAGACCCTGTACTTTGATTTACCCTGGGCGTCGATAATAGCAGCTGCATATATTTATATACTCACATATACTCATACACATACATATAAACATATGTGTGTATACATACACACATACACTTATACATACAAATATATACGCAAATACAAACAATAACCAATACTCATACAGAAATTCATACTCACAATCAAAAATCACGTATACGCCCTAGTGGCCTCATACGCTGCGGCTTCCCCCCTCCCCTAACCAAATGCCTAGTACTGAAAATTGTTTGTCCAATATCTCCGGTGTTTATTATCCGATTGGGCTGCAACTCGTAACATGCAAAGCATCTAAAGCTTTAATCCTGCAAAAATGAATCCAGTGACTCTAAAACTGTATATACTAAGGACATTTTTGCAGATTTGAGGGGGAGGGGGATGACTTTTCAAACATTTGAAATAAACTTGACCTGCCTATGTAATACACAAACCTAACAAAAAACAAATTAAGTCTCTAGCTCCTATAGTTTCCGAGATCTAGGTGTTCATACAGACAGACGGACAGACAGACAGGGCTATATCGACTCAGCTCGTCGTCCTGATCAAGAATATATATACTTTATGGGGTCTGCCACGCCTCCTTCTGCCTGTTACACACAAATGTCATTTGCACAAACTTAATAGACCCTTTTGTACTTTTTTAAAGTACAGGGTCCAAAAATCACGCATACGTGAGGGCGGCCGCGTACACTGTGGCTTCCCCTTACCCCTCCCCTCTGCCTACTACACAAAATTGTTTATTCTATATCTTCGGTGTTTATTATCCGAACAGGATGGAAATCGCATTATACATTTAGTGCATCTTAAGCTTTATTCAAGAAAGAAAGAAGAGAGTGACCCTAAAACTGTACTTGGATGGATGACTTATAAAAAATCAGACATAAGCCAAACAAAAAAGAATTGAGTCTCTAGCTCTTGTAGTTTCCGAGATCTAGGTTTTCATACAGATAGACAGGGCTATATCGACTTAGCTCGACGTCCTGGTCAAGAATATATATACTTTACGGGGTCTGCCTTCCTTCCAGCTTCCAGTGCAATTTCGAAACAGCCCACTAAATGCTTCCAACATCCACCGAAATATGATGCAATAGTAAAAATGAATTTCCACACTATAGCTCTGTTGGTCATTTGCGCTTAAAACAGATAAAGATAACTCCGCGAATTTAAAAAATGTTATTACATATATACGGTAATAGGTAATCAACCTATTTCTGGTTGTATAGGTTTTAGCCTTTTTTTTAACTTTGTTTTATTTGCCGAATCTTTTCTCTTAGAGACTAACAACAAGTAAATACTCAAAATTTAACTACTATTAATTGTTTTATAAGCGGCCCTTGGTGGTTGGTCTCTTCGTCAGAGTCGTGTATGGCTAGTGTGCATAATTAGTGACCGCGCAAGTCGGTTAGGATGGGCCTCAAGCTTGACCTGATACTTTGCTTTCACTTTGGTGATTACATCAGCAATAGATTCTACACGTAACTCTTTGTGGATATGAGACGATAAATGCTCGGTTGTTGTTATAAGGCACTTGGATCGACTTAGGATTGCTGTAACGCCAGCAAACGTTGAAATGGTTGTTAGACTGTTTGTCGGTATATCTGCTGTGTATATGCTATACAATGTCGGTCCAAGGACGCTGCCCTGCGGTACACCAGCCAGAATTGGACGACACTCAAAGAGGAAATCTTTGCATTTTATTGCGAAACTTCTTTGTTGGAGGTAAGACTCCATTATTTTAAAACCATTTTGTGGAAGAACGAGTTTGATTTTGTGAAGTAATCCACCCAGCCAGACGCGGTCGAAAGCTTGTGCGACATCCAAAAAAACAGATAAGGAGTACTCCAGTCTTTCAAAAGCATTCCGTATCTCGGAGGTTATCCTGCTTACTTGTTCAATAGTTCCATGTTTTTTGCGAAGTTCAAACTGGTCTATTGGGATTGCGCTGTTAGTGTGTAGGTGTTGTTGAATATGATGAAGGAGTAACTTTTCAAATATCTTTAATAGGCGCGGTAGAATTCGATCCTGCTGTTGAATATTGTGGTGAGGACATATACTGCACAGGTCGGCAATTCCAAGATCATCTTTGGGGAAATGAGGTCTTGACCCGCTGCTTTTTTCTGATTTGTGACTTGTTCTTTAATGACTCTTGAGACATCTCCTGCTTAAAATTGCTAGTTGATGGAAGAACAAAACTATTTCTTGCTGGATGTTTCTCTTTTCCACCAGAGCAATGCGTAATAAATGATTGGCATTTTTTAATCTTTCCTTCGAGACAGGTGATCTGTGAACTTGCCACTTACTTCTCTTGTTGCTTAACAACTCTGCAATGTGTTTGGAAGCATGACTTCTATAATGAGGTTCATGAGCTATTCTTTGTAAAGTGTTTTGCACCTAGCGACATTACAGCAACCAGAGATTCGACTGTGCTATCTATATCATATTTAGAATGGATATTTGGGCAGCAGTCAGTATGGGAACTTATATACTTCTTGTATTTCACCCAGTCTGTATTATTAGAAGTAAGATGGCGTGGGCGTTCCGGGAGGTCCGGGCGGTCATAGAGATGAAGCAGAGCTGGCGATTGATTCGATTATAGATCTTTTAAGTGTTCCACGCAAATCTGGGTGTGCGGCATATATATATAAGTTGAAAAACGTTACAAACTCTGCTTTGGAGCTGGAGAAGCGTGGTGGGCAGTATACTGCAGCAAGGTTTATAAAATCTCTGAGAGTTTCAATATGAATTGTTGTTGCCTGTAGATAGGTTGTGACAAATGGTGGTAGCTGATAGTGCTTGATGCTCCGTTTGATCAGAATGCCAGTGCCTTCATGAGCCTTGCCGTAGGAATGATTTGTCGCGTAGAAATTAAGCTGGAAGTAGTTTCTGCTTGTTAGATGAGTCTCTGATATAAGCATGGTGTCAACGTTGTGATGTTCGAAGAATTGCAGGAGCTCGCATTTGTGCTGTGAAATGCCATTCGCATTCCAGAATGATCAGGCCTGTTCCCATTTACGAATTCGATCAATCGATTTACTTTTTGAAAAAAATGGGGTCCAAATTTCAATTCAACGTTTTCGATTAGCTTCATATTTGGTCCATTTCGAAATAGATTAGCTTCGTGTTTAAGACCAATAAACATCAAATTTAGGAAGCCTATTTTTTTCAAAAAGTAAATCGATTGATTGAATTCGTAAATGGGAACAGGCCTGAATATGTTTAGAGAAGCCATTTAGAAAGATTTCTGCTTGATTAGAAGCTCCAGGAGAAGCTTCTGATTGCGCATAAGTTCCTGCATTGTCTGTTGTATTGCTACCATCGTATTTGTTTTAGTGGTCAGCATTTGTTCAATACCACTAGGCAAATGGGATTGATTTGTATGGGAATATTGGGCAGTAGTTATTGGCCCATGTTCTGTTGGCTGATGTTGCATTAACTGTACAGCTATTTGTTTCATCTATGCAACTACTGACAAATTTTTCTGTAATTTCGTTCATGTTGCTGAAATTACCAGCCTTTATGATATATTATATATATTTTTTTTTTGCACAATTTACTACAACCGCTTTAACAGCATCTCTTATACTGTAATTATGGGCTTTTTCTGAGGATACTCACCATCGAGATAGGCTCCTTCTAGTGTTTTTGTCAACTTTTCTACTTCTTGTATATATTGGTTTGCCGTTTTCTATTTTTGTTCTAGATTATACAATTTTGATAGAATTGTAGCTACTGAAGCTCCTTTGACCCTAGCCTGTAATGTATTTATTATGGCATTTATTGTTACTTCGTTTGTTATTAGCTTTCTAGCATGGCCTTTTAATTGTGTCGTTATAATATTAATAACTGCTGCTTCATGTGGGCTTTTTAACGACTCAATTGCATTCAAGCCGTCTATGAAGCCTGTTAAGTTTTCTGCCTTTCCATCAAAATCAGTTACCGTCGATGCGGCGAACTTAATATAATCTATCTGTGTCATAGCCATGTTTACTCTTTTCTCGTCTACAGATTCTGATTCAGATTCGGATACCTCGGGTAAATTTATTACTGCTGGTATCGTGGGATCTACAAGATCTTCTTCATTTATTTGTTTTTCAACATCACTTGCGATTTTAGAATCGCTTACAGTTTCTGTGTCTGTATTTGTATCTTCTTCGACTACAGCTGGAGTGTTCAGTATCGAAGGTACTGTAATGTCGAGTGAGTATTTAGCTTTAACGCTATGTAGGTTATTTTTTAACTTTTTAAATAATCTTGATACATAGGACCAGTGGTGAGAATTTAGTTTTTCTCTATTGTCGTGTATCAAGGAACGTGCTTGATTAAAACAGGCAACTAGTATCGTTGCGTGCCTACTTATAGTCACGTTTGAAATGGTCCACCACCACTTATAAGATTTATCGGGTTTTGATTATATTTCTACTAACTCAGTATTCAGTTTATGCCATTGCATTGATAGGAGAATGCTAACTTCTATCTCAAGTACGATAACAAATATAAATAGAAAAAAATTTCTTTTATTTCATTCAAAAACAATCTTTGTTGCTATATCTTGTTAGCAACATTTTCTTAAATTCTATCCAGATCATTTGTCTGGCTTTGATATCTTTTCTTGATGCATTTATTGTGAGACTTATACAATTTGTACAATAAATGTGCAAGAATAATAATGAAAATTATTACTATGAGTGTTGTAATGAATTTTAAATCAGTATTATCCACTTCGACTTTATTGATTAAATTAGCTATCGAGGCTACTGTTTTAACATCCACAATGCCTATGTTGGCAAAATTTGGAATTATTTCTATAGATTTGCTTATTTAATTGGTCTCTGTAGACATGTAAAGTATGTAAAGAAGGGTACAGTTTTCCTATACTTCTAATCGAGCAGAGAAAGTTCCGCACAATTTTACAATTTTGTTTAATTATAATTAATTAATTAAGTTATATTTATGCTGCTTCGCATGTCTTCCGCGTCAGCTGGTCGTCGCCTGTTTGGCTACGCTGACACTCCTTCGTAGGCGAAAGTGGCGGATTGCCCCTCGCGTTGTTGCTTTCTCTGCTGCTGTGGCCTATTGGCTCAGGTGGGGCCGGTGCTGGCCTTCGCACTGACTATTATGCATGTGGATTTGCATGCTGCAGCGTATAGTGGTCCTTGCCAGTCGTTCAGGCAGACGTCTGGTTTCTTTGGCAAAGGTCAGACTTGTTTGTTGTTTTATTCTCCGCCTTGTAGTCCAGTTGCTGTTCATCCTTCATATCCTCCTGCCTGTGACACATGTCACGGTCGCCATGTAGTAAAATAGTTCAATAATCCTTTGTGTTTTTATTTTACTTTATTTAGGAGCAGCAATGGTGCCGCTTCCAACGTTCAGTTGTTTCTGGTTTTTACATATTTCCTTAAGTTCTAAGTAAGTTAAAGTCTTGTGGCTGCGCTGCCCACAGTTGGACAGCATAGAGAGACTACTATGTATATCTTATGTATAGCGGAGAGAGAGTTATGCATACACATGTGTATATAAGCGGTCGGCATGGGAACCATACTGACTCGGGTTTAAAACGGTCACTGTTATCAAGTGCGTATCATATTTCGGCTGCACTTGAAATGTGTAGGGTACTTGGCACGATGTCGCTGGTTTAAGCGCCTTTTGAGCTCTTTGTAGATGGGGCAACCTGTCTAGTTAGCAGTGTGGTTTCCCCCACAGTTTTCTGCATTTTTTGGCAGCTGGGTCCTACTTTTTAGCAGGGCAAGACTCCTTAGGATGTACATCCCCATAGGCAACGCAGACTGCACGTAGCGTGCAGTATGTTTTCGTATGTCCATACACCTGGCAATTTGCACATTGGACAGACCCTTTTCGTTTGTGCGGTTCTTCCATGCTTATTCTACGATGAAGTAAATATTGCAACTTGTAAAATGGGCGAACATAATTTTAATTTATTGAAGTACCGCCAGGAGTCAGTTCCACTTTAAACATTGGTTGTGGTATTTTATTTCTATTGATTATGTTAATTGCCATCTTTGTTTCAGTCTTAAAGTACAGCTGTGATTTCGCTGATCGGGACTGTTGGTTCGATACCTTTACCCTTTTACCTTGCGACTTTTAAGTTAATAAGTGTAGTAGTTAATCTTCGCAGTGTCGAGGTACTTTGCTACCGATCGTTAGTTATTTTCTTCAGCAACTTGTATTTTTGTTTCACTAATATTTCCCCTTTTTATAGCCGTAACATAAATTTGTTTTTCGCCACTTTCCTCAATTGGTTTTTTAACAAGACCAGTCCAGTTTAGCTGACGCACACAGATGGGTGGTGGCTTTATTTGCTTGGCGTTAGATGCTTGAGCGTTATCATCAGTCTCATGTGGGTCACTCAGTCTTGCAAATCTATTGTTTGTTGACGTTTTACTAAGCCCAGTATTCTCAGATGTTTTGGTAATTTTTTGGACACTAGTTTTCATAGCGGATTGTGGGCTAAGTTTACGTTTTGTTTGCACATAGCGATCGAGACCAGTTTGTATTAATGGACGATTAGCGTTTTGTGTAATATTCGGTTGGCCGAGTGGGGGCCAACTCGCACAGAGTTGACAAAGCGGGGCTCTGAGAAATTGCGTTTGTTGTTCTTGTTGTCGATGCTGCGCACGAAGACACCATTGTGCTGCTCGTTACCGTTGCTGTTATCAGCAATTTGTCGGGGGACGGGCACTGTGCACTCCATGGCTTACATTGCAATGTACTGCTTGAGCATAATATAACTGGAGAGAGAGAGCGTGCTCTCTCCGTATTGGCGTTCAATGATGCACGACGTTTGTCTTGTTGTTGTTGCTGACGAGTGCGACTTTGGCTCAGTGTGCCATTTTTAGACCCTGTATTTTAAAAAAGTACAAAAGGGTCTATTAAGATTGTGCAAATGACATTTGTGCGTAACAGGCAGAAGGAGGCGTGGCAGACCCCACAAAGTAGTCACGACGAGCTGAGTCGATCTAGCCATGTCCGTCTGTCCGTCTGTCTGTTTGTCTGTCTGTCTGTCTGTCTGTCTGTCTGTCTGTCCGTCTGTTCGTCCGTCTGTATGAACATCGAGATCTCGGCAACTAGAAGAGCTAGAGACGTAAGACGTTTTTTTTTGTTTGATTCGTGTATTACATAGGCAGGCCAAGTTTATGTTTTTAATTTGATATCTCATCCCCCTCCCCCTCAAATTTACAAAAATGTTCTTAGTATATACAGTTTTAGGGTCACTGGGTTCATTTTTTGTATGATTAAAGCTTTAGATGCTTTGCATGTTTGGTGCGAGTTGCAATCCAATCGGATAATAAACAGCGGAGATATTGGACAAACAATTTTCAGCACTAGGCATTTGGCAAGGGGAGCGGGGAAGTCGCAGCTTACGCCGCCACTAGAGCGTATGCGTGATTTTTCATTGTGAGTATGAATTTCTGTATGAGTATTGGTTATTGTTTGTATTTGCGAGTATATTTGTATGTATAAGAGTATGTGTATGTGTATGTGAGTATGTACATATATGCAGCCGCTATTATCGACGCCCAGGGTAAATCAAAGTACAGGGTCTTCTACTGTCGGTTGAATCCGACTGTAGCTTTCCGAGTTTTTTACTTACAGAGCTTGAGCTCTTGCGCGTTGGCATTTGTAAGTTTGAAAAATAGTTATTTTTTGCTTTTGCTAATATTTATAGCAAAATTTACTAGTTTTTTTAATCGGTAACATAAGCACAACTACTTTTGGATACCCAAAGTGTCTTTTCGCAAGTTAATTTGAGGATTAATTCACTATATTTTGAACACACGGCGAAGCGGTATAAAATACGTCTGTATTCAAGTGCGACGTGATTATTCTGACCAAGCTTATGTTCGGTTTTTTATATCAGATGTTAAGAAGTTATTCTCTTCGTAGGGTATACTTAGAATGGCTTCGTGAATAGCAGCAACTTCCGCTTTTAATACGCTGCAATGACCTAGTAGTCTGAAGGACTTATTTATGGACAGCTCAGGACAGAAAATTTCACCACCCACCTGGTTGTGTAGTTTCGAACCTGATATATTTTATCTGTATATATTTTTATAGAGTAAGTGGGACCTGGAGGACCTGATATCCATTCATCCGTCAAGGGAATGGATGTTTAGAAAGGGGTATAGGTATATTCCACTGTGGGCAATACTCGTTGAGAATGGAAGAGTGTTCGAAGCTTAGTGAGGTCTGCATCGCCCTCTTCATGCGAATAACAACTTGTGTGGCTATCATTTTTCGCAGCAATTCCACTGGAGTTTGATTATAAGGCTGAGATTTTAATAGCTATAGAGACTCCCTGAAGTGTAGGTAGAATAAGAATGTTGTTAAAGGCTCCTTCAATGAAACCAGGAAAAATTCCTTATTATTATTATTATCAGAGATATGTTTTTAACACTGCGACCTCGAAGATCTATTGTGCTCTCTGCCTAAACTAAGTTACAGCTCTTCCGCCAGTTCGGTCGAACGCAGAAATGCGATGATTTTCCCTGGTTGAAGAGCTCTTATCTCTGGACTGTCTAGGAAGTAGTTACCTAAGTGAGCTAGCCTTAACCTACTGACTGCCGGGCATGTTCCTAGTATGTGCTCTGACGTTTCGTCTTCTTCGAGACAGAGTCTACAGAGTGTATCGTCAACAATTTTGAGCTTGTTGAAATGCTTGCGTAGCCTACAATGTCCCGTAAGTATACCGGTGACTATTCTAAGTGAACTTTTGCTCATTCTTAGGCAGTCCTCAGTTCTCTTCTTGCTGTAGCTTCCTAAGAGCAGTTTGCTCTGTCTGGCTCCCTGATATGTTTCCCAGTATTCCTAGCTATCCCTTCGTGCCTTAGAGTTTATACTTTGTCGGACAAAGTTTGGTCCAAGACCGCAGAAGGGTTCTGGTCCTAGAAGAGGCTTGCTAGCCCCTTTCCTAGCTAACTCGTCCGCAACTTCGTTGCCTGGGACTCCTGCATGGGTACCCAGTATACGGTCACTTTGTTTGACAGCCCTAGACTGTTTAGTGAGCATATACATTGCCAGACTAGTCCAGACTTCACTTTGAAGCCGGCAAGTGCTTTTATAGCAGCTTGACTGTCGGAGAAGATGGCTATCTCTTTACCGATAAACTTTCGGTCGATATCGAAGGTGGCACACCTATCAATTGCATTTACCTTCGCCTGGAAGATACTGACATATTTTCCAAGTGATTCATGGAATTTGCATCTAGGCCCGCAGACTCCCGAGCCTGCTCCTTCACCTGTTAGTGAGCCGTCCGTGTACCACCTGATAGCGTGAGTTTTCACGTTGTAGGTGTTGGACAGGCCCTTCCACTCGTTTTTGACGCTCATTTCGACTTTGAAATGTTTCTCGAAGCTGTACCTAATGATACCCTCGTCCTGTGGGAATTGTGTTAGTATCTCAGTAGCCTTGGCCTCTGATTTTGATACTGTTTTCCCTGTTAGTCTTACATGCGCTTGCGTCGCAGTCTGCTTAATGTGAATGTGAAGAGGAGTTAGCCCTAACAGAATGTCTAGCGCAGCTGAAGGACATGTACGCATTGCCCCTGTGATGCATGAACAGGCGAGCCTCTGTAACTTGGCCAGTTGCTTCCTGGTGCACTCCAGGTTAGCGCGTTCTGCCCAGACAACTGCCCCATAACAGACTATCGGTTTGATCATAGTCTCATACATCCACATCAATATCTTTGGAGATAACCCCCAATTTTTGCCAGCGAGCCCTCTGCAGCTCATCAACGCAAGTGTTGCTTTATTAGTGGCTTGGTCTACGTGCCGTTTCCACGATAGTCGTTTGTCAAGTACTACACCCAAGTACTTGACTTCGGTAGAAATTGGTATGGTTATCTCCCCTATGGTTATCGGTCGCATGGTTATAAGTTTGTAACGTCTGGTGAAGGCTACAATCGTGGTTTTAGCTGGGTTAATGCTAAGGCCCAAGTCTCTGCACCGGGACGTGCTTAATCGGAGACCTAGGGTGACCATGTCACATAAGGTGTGCGAGAATTTACCTCTACAGATAATGGTAATGTCATCAGCATAGCCTTGACATTCAATACCACTCTCCGATAGTTTGTGTAGTAGCTCGTCAACTACCAGACTCCATAGGAGTGGTGAGAGGACACCACCCTGCGGACAACCTCTTGTAGTCTGAGCTCTTACTGTTGTGCCGCTGATCGAAACCTCGGCAATCCTAGTGTCTAGTAGCTGTCCTAACCACTTTATCAGACCATGGTCAACATTCCTGATATCTAATGCTCTCTTTACCACCTCAAGTGAGGTGTTATCAAAAGCACCCTCAATGTCCATGAATGCGCAGAGCGCCACCTCTTTAGCAGTTATGGATTTCTTTATCGAGTTGGTTAGTTCCAACAACGCAGACTCTGTTGAGAAGCCTATTCTATATGCGTGCTGATTCCTGTGTAATGGTAGTTTTTCTAAGTAATGGGTCCTTATATGAAAGTCCACCATTTTTTCTAATGTCTTCAGGAGAAAGGAAGTAAGGCTGATGGGCCGAAAAGATTTTGGGAGGAAGGGATCCTTTTTCCACACTGTCGGAATGAATATCACCCTCGCTGTTCTCCACGCTATGGGTACATGCCCTAGAGCTATGCAACCCCTGAAGATTCTAATCAGAAACACTAGAAGGTGTTCCTGCCCTTCCTGCAGATGGATAGGAATTATACCATCCGGGCCAGGTGATTTGTAAGACTGAAATGTGCTGATGGCCCATTTCAGCCTATTTACTGAGACTATTTCAGACGCTAGTTTCCAGTGTGGATTCTTAGTGGTTTCCATTAGAAGTGTAGTATCTAATGGTGGTGACTCATCTATGCTCTTGCACAAGGGGAAGTGAGTTTCTAGTAGGAGTGCGGCCTTCTCCTTTTTATGTGAAAAACCATCTTCTTTTTTGAGGCAAAGCTCAGAAATTGTCCTGCCTTTGTTGATAGCTTTAAACACCCTTACAGCGGGTGTTACCTGCTCTTTGCCGGTACAGAAGTTTCGAAAGTGTGCCCGCTTGCACTTCTGGATCTCCTTGTTGTACTCGGTTAGCTTATCAGAGTATCTAGACCAGTTCGTACTATTCAGCTTGGCTGAAATAAACAGTCTCCTAGTTTCCAGCCTAAGCTGAGCTAACTTTTTGTTCCACCAGGGGTTATCCCTTTAACTGACTTCTCTGGACAGCTTGCGTGGAAGGCGTCCAGGACTGTTTCGTTCACCCCTTTTACAAGGAGGTCCACATCTAGGGGGGAGCTACATCTCTTTGTGTCATTTATTAGGCTAAGATTGGCCCCTAAGATGTGTCTGAATAGTGGCCAATCTGTCCTTCTAGGGTTTCTAACGCTTTTATCAAATGAAGTTCTACATGAAATGTCGAATAGAATTATTCTATGGTCCGACATTGAGGGCTCTGAGGAGACCCTCCAGTTATCGACCATTCTGGAGAATCCCTCATTCCCAAAGGTTATATCTAGCACTTCCGACCTTGTCTTTGTGACAAAGGTGGGTTCTCTCCTATGGTGAAGAGGGTGAGGTCCTTATCTATTAAAAAGTCGAGCAGGTACTCACTCCGCGTGTTCGTGTCCGAACTACCCCACGCAATATTGTGGGCGTTGGCATCGCACCCCAGCAGTAAGGGTAGTTTCTCACTCCTGCAGTGTTCCACCAGGGCTTTCACCTCGGTGGGTGGCGCCTCCGCCGTCTCTCCTGGGAAATAGGCTGATGCTAGCACCATTCGGCCTATGTTCCGTCCTTCATTAGCAGTGACTAGTATAGCTACTAGGTCCCTGCTTAGAAATTGAGAAAGACATATAAAGTTAATACCTTTTCTCATCAAGATGCAGGCTCTTGGTGATGCCTCTCTCCTGTCTGCAATTACCTGCATTCCTTCGCCGCTTAGACCACAGTTCCTTCCTCTGTAGACCCACGGCTCCTGGGCCAGCACCAGCCCCAGGTCAGACCTGGCAAATAACCTGCTGATGACTGCCGAAGCAGCCCTCGCATGGTGCAGGTTGATTTGTGCCACGCTGGTGCCCTCCATCTCTTAGAGCTTCGGCTCCTCCTCAGAGCACTCACCATCGGGTTTGGGTTTTGACCCGACCGTGGTGCTCTCCTCGTCTAGCTGGTCCGCCTCAATGTTGACTGCATCCAGGTCCAGCCCGCTGACCGACACTTGGTCCACTTCTGCATCCAGAGCAGCCATCTCCGCCTCTTTCGGGTCGACTACCATCGATGTCTCAACTGGCTCCGGCACCTCTTCCACGCCCGTGGACTCTTCCCCTGCGGTTTTGGCCTTGTGCAGTCTGCACTGGAGCTTTCCAAAGTGGAAGCTCACCCGCATGCCTTTTTCCTGGAGAAGCTTCAGCGCTTCTTCTCCAATGCTCAGCACCATGAGCTTTCCGTCCTTGGCATCACTTACCTTCAGTGGGGTCCACGAAAGTGAGGATAGGCCACGGTTCTTGGTCTGCAGCAGACCGAAGGCGCTCTCGGCTGTCTCCTCTGCCGTCCTCGGTAGAAATACCGAGACTGTGGCCATTGCCGGGATCTCGTGTGAGAGACAGGTGTGCAACTTTACACCCTCGACAATGGTCAGCAACGGCGCCGTGGCCACCAACCATTCCTTGGCCTCCACGTCCTCACAGGATACGATTAGTAACCCGGGCCTGTAGCGGATGCCGTCAAAGTTTAGGCTGCCTTCTTCGTGCGTCCGCATCTTCTCGACCAAGGCGTCGGACACCTTGGTCAACTCTTCCTGTGTAAGGAGCCTTTTCGGGTAGTCGGCTGCCAAGATCGCAACCTCCACCGATTTGGTCGCTTGAGCGTAAATAACCTTAGCTCTCTTGGCGCCCTGAGGAGGTGCTGCTCCCTCCTCAGTCGAGTGACTCTCTACCCGGCTCTTGGATCTCTTCTGATCCGCACTTACACTAATAGGCCACAGACTGCCTCGCCGCTCGCCCGTCGCTGCACTGGAGACACATTTGGAGCCTTGTGCTCCAGTGCTCTCTTCCGAGCTTCCTCAGGCCGGAAACCTCGGTCCAGGTACCGGATGTACCATTTGCGGCCTGCTCCACTCAACCCTAATATAAGGGGATCCCCAGGTCCGCCAGGCTCTCCGGCTTTGGGTACCGGCAAGACCGGTCGCTTGGGTGCGGTAGGTTTGCCTCTGGATAAGGCAGCTACCGCGGTCGCTGGTTTGGGAACGGTGAACGTGGACTGGCCAGTCACCCTAGCCGTGCCAAGCACAGCCTCCCTTCTTAATGCGGTAGTGGCCTTAGATGGGCCAGCTACCTCAGCAGTGCCATGCACTGCTCCCTTCCCTGAAGGCGTCCGTGTGGCCGGACTGCCACCTACCGTCGTCCGTCTGGTGGACGAACTGGCCACCACTTGAGAACCGGAGTTCTCTACCCCCTTCGAGGTGCTTTCTTTCTGGGCCTGTAGCTCAGATGTACTCGCCTTTTTAGGGGGGGGAGCAGAGCCCCCGCGCGGTGTCAGCCAACCACCCTCGTCCAGAGCCTCCTCTTCCATCCGCTCTGCTATCTCTGTTGCAGTGAGATCCCGCGTGTTCTTGAAATTTATATTTTTATTTGGCATATAGTTCCCACGAGTGTGGGGGAAGGAATGTCCGCCGTGCCATAGCCCCCAGCAGCATGGTAAGTCCTTTATACTCACTGATGCGGACAGGTATCAGTGAGGCTCCGTATGGATACAATCGGTTACCCCTGATTGCAAACGAAGCCAATGGGCACGGAAACGCTTAACACCCTGGCTTAGGGGAGTGAGGTGGCTCCATAGCCTAAGGACTTCACCACGGCCCTACCAACAACCATGCCCTCCTACTCTAGACTATGCCGTATCATTAAGGGATACTAACACAGGTTCGTAGTAGGACGGCTTAGCCGAGTCCTTCCTGTGCACACAGAAAAATAGAGACACGTTGCCTAGCCGACACACTCGGAGAGGGTTCAGTTCTGGATTTTGTCAGCCAAAAAAAAAATTCCTTAAGACCTAGGGATTTTTCTATATATGAGATGGCGCCATGTAACGCCGTCTCTGTGGATCTGCCTTTCCTGTAGGCATGTTGGAAATCGTCGTTCTAATGCTAACAGAAGGAAGGATGAGAGGCTAATTGGCCTAAAATCTTTAGAGGCGGTATGCGATGATTTACCAGTCTTAGAAATGAAAACCACTTAAGATTCCAGCCATGCTACGAGCATGACACCAGTGGAAATGATTCGGCCAAAAATGCTTTCTAGCAACTTGATGGCAATATGTCCTGCGTGTTGAAGCTGTGCTGGAACCAGATGGTCAGATTCAGCGGATTTAAAGGCCTTGAAACTATTTACGGCCCATTTGATGTTGCCATATGACAAGAAGTTCAAAGGCACTGACGATGGTGAGATCGGTGTCGTTATAGAGGGTTTGATTGAAGAGCAGCCCGGAAAGTGCGTACTCATAAGAAGGTCAAGTGATTCTTCACTAAAATTGCTCCAGGAGTCGTCTTGTCCTTGAGACGTTTGGGTTTTAGAGGCGGCTTTCGACAAGATTTATCTAAGCCTTGCCGCTAGGGTGGAGTTTTCGATCTTCAAACAGTAATTTTGCCAGGCTCCTCGCATGGTTAGGCGATGAATCTTTTTATATGAGGCAAGGCTTGACTTGTGGGTTGACCAAGCTTTCATCATCAGTCCTGTTTAGCCCTGTTGATCAGACGTCTAGCTGTGAATCTGGCCTTGCCCACTTTTTGGGTTCACCATGGCGACTTCGGGGCAGGTTTGGGTACAGAAAGTAAAATCTTGATTCTTATATACCTATGATCAGAGAAGGAGTGTTCGTAAAGAACTCTGCAGTCAGTGACCGTGTCATAGAGAGAGTCAGAGACTAGGGTAAGGTCAAGGACTTCCTTCCTATTCCTAACAACAAATGCTTTTGTTGCATATTAGTAGCTTAGTGGAAATTATATAATTGAAGAGTGACTCACCCCGTTCGTTGGTGTCAGAACTGTTTCACTGACAATGATGGGCATTGGCGTCGCAGCTAATGAGATGATCGATGCCTTTGGAGCCGTTTTCCTCCACGAGTTTCCGCAGTATCGACTGCCAGAAAGAACCAGTAACTTTCCCTCCACAAATCCAAGGTTCATAGATGAGGACAATCAATGTCTTTTCCGCCTTGGCTGTGGACGAGGACGCAGACGCTGCTTTACAGTAATAAAGGTTAATCTGAAGAAGTCTTAGGCAACCTCGAAGAAGTCTTAATCTCTACCACCGTATTATTGGCATCCTCGTCGTCGGATGCGAGGAAAAGGAGCCCGGTTTCTTCAGCTCGGTGGTGAGGACTGATATTTCACAGCCATGTCCATGACTATGGTGCTGTCCTGGACTGTGGTCCTGGACTGTGATCTCCAGTGGTTGGTTTTGGAGCCGACCATGCCGGGGCGATCTGCCGTAGCAATTCCCCAGTCCTTGGTCTTTAGGTCCGGGTTGCAGACTTTGAAGATCTGGTGAATGTCTGCGTGGTCTGCAGGCTGTTAAGAGACCAAGACTCGGGCACTTGGTTTCTTCGAAACTTAGCTCCATTCAACTGCTGAGAGCTGTGCACCAGGGTACTCCTCCACCTAATGTCATCGCAAGCAATGACTTTAACGCCGACGAACCATCCAGCATCGATGCACATTGGCAATCCGGCAAGTTCCTTTAACATGGTCAGGAAGCGCCCCTCCAAACCCCCAAGGAGGATCTTCTCTGCCACTTCCGCGTACGACCGGTTAAGAGGCACCGTCCGTTTCTTGGCTGGCTGAAATGCCTCTTCTGCCGATTGGCCTTCGGCTGATCTTTGGCGCTTTGTCTTGCCGTTTTGCTGGGGATATGGGGCTTAAAATCAGGTATAATGGACTTGCACCATTCAAACATAGTCCGGGAGTCCGGAGAGGTCCCTGGATTGGCCAAGTTTTCTTGAAAGATTGAAGCCGCCCTTCTTTTGTCCGTGTAGGGGTCAGGAGCTAGGAAAATGGCGTCGGGGTTTGGGCAAGCTTTCTGGCTCTGCTTGCCATCTCCTCCCTTCCCGTAACACTTTCACCTCCCAGCACAGACGGTTTGGTTGCCGACGCGACGGGGTTAAAAGAGGAGGCTGTTGGTTTACCGACTTCCCCTGACACTTTAGTGCCAGACTCTGGTTTAATTTTAGTATTTGTTTTATTAGTAAGAGAGCTCATTTTCAATTCCCACGAGTAGTCGGGAATTAAAAGTCATCCGCGGCAGGTATCCAGAGTTCGCAAATTAGACCAAGCAACCCCCTGGGCACGCATCCATCGGTACAACCTTGGAGTTGGGGTGAATTTAAAGAGTTTTCTACTCTCACTCGCCTACCATTTGTCAGCATCCAAGGCAGGGACATGACCTTACCAAGGATCCGCTTCCAGTCGAGTATAGTCGCACATCCAGCAGTGAGCATAGGGACGGTGCGCGCACTACTATGGTTGGTAGTTGCAACATTGTTTCATAACTTCTGCTGGGTGATGGCTAGTTTTTGAAGAATATGTAATTTGAGTATGAAACTTTACTGAGATTATTCCAATAAAAATGTCTGATCAGGCAAATGGGATTGCCGTTGTTATGCGGTTTCAGACCCTCGAACTTTGGCAGTAAATGTGACAAAAATACAACAATCAGTATAACCAAACCCCTCCCACATTATCACCCCTTCCTTTTCCTTTCTGCCCCCCTATCAGAGATCCATAAGCTCAGGACTTTAGCAATGACTGCAAAATGACGGAAACTTCTTACAGAATACTCAGACAGACATAATAAATTCATACTTTTAAACTGAACGCAATGTAAATCGAAAAAAACTCCTTACTCATATAACAGTACCCTTCCGGGGACCTCCGCGCTATAATCCGAAACGTCGGTCGGGCATTGGCTTGCTGAGCGCCAATGGGGCCGCCGGTGCTACGTTGCTGGTAGCGGCTTCTAATGGGCTTAGTGGTGCAGATGGACTGGGTAGTATTAGTAGTGTTAGTTGCAACCTAATGGGCACACTAACACGCCAACAACACTCGCAGCAGCAGCACCAATTGCTGCCGCCATTGCACCACATGCACCATCCACATATATACCACCAGCATCAGCACCAGCAGCTGCATGGCCCACCATCGCCATGCCCCTCGGAGCATATGCTGGGCGTCTACAGTTCGGCCAGCTCGAGTCTATCCGAAGGTTCATCAGGACATCGTTCTCATGAGGATGACATCAGCATTGTGACAGGTAAGAGAATTTTTTTGATTGAGTCTTAGTATAATTTAAATTTAATTTTAATTGAAGCCCAGTTGTATTTTAATTCAATTTTAAAACTTAAATTTAGTTTTTATCAATAATTCTTTGCCTAATGCTTTTCATTTTCCTGTAAATTTTTCCGTCTATTTGCTGTCTCTATCTAAACATCTCAAGATTTAATCACATCTAAAGGTTAAGTATACAAAATTTTCATGAATAACAAATTATTATTAAATATTACGACAACCATGACTCTTAGATTAGTTTCGATTATGAGTTTTTAGATTCGAAAAATTCGCAAACAGGGTGTTCAAGCATGAACATGGAATATAAGATATATATTGCAACCGTCACAATATGTTCAAGTATGGACATAAAGAAATAATCATATGTATAAGAAATATGTAAAACTACAAGACGATAACGCAGATTATTAGCTGCATATCACATATCAACAGCGGCAGGCCACAATCTTTTGAACACATGTTACACACGTGACCTAAGTAAACAGAACACATATGTAAAACTAGAATATTGATAACAGAGAAACAAACTATATGCACATAAGAAGGAAATGTTAGTACATAGTTACGCTGTACCTAAGCATAGATAAGTACCATATTGCCAGAGAGTTGATCATCAAACCCCTAACCTTGCTGGTCTTTCATTTGTTCTCTGAACATTTGGTCCTTCGAGCATTCTGTCGTTTTCCCCCACCAGTGGTAAGAGACGCAGAATTTAACCAGCACCTTAAAATACGCCAGTTATGCGTTTAAAGGTGGCTATAATTAGACCCTGTACTTTAAAAAAGTACAAAAGGGTCTATTAAGATTGTGCAAGCCCGAAATGTATGTAACAGGCAGAAGGAGGCGTGGCAGACCCCATAAAGTATATATATTCTTGATCAGGCCGACGAGCTGAGTCGATATAGCCCTGTCTGTCTGTCCGTCTGTCCGTCTGTCTGTCTGTATGAACACCTAGATCTCGGAAACTATAAGAGCTAGAGACTTAATTTTTTTTTTGTTAGCTTTGTGTATTACATAGGCAGGTCAAGTTTGTTTCAAATGTTTGAAAAGTCATCCCCCTCCCCCTCAATTTCGCAAAAATATTCCCAGCATGTACAGTTTTAGAGTCACTGCTTTCCTTTTTTGCATGAATAAAGCTTTAGGTGCTTTGAATGTTTGGTGCGATTTGCAGACCAATCGGATAATAAACACCAGAGATATTGGACAAACAATTTTCTGTACTGGGCATTTGGAAGGGGGAGGGGAAAGGGTCACTAGGGCGTATGCGTGATTTTTGATTGTGAGTAAGAATGTCTGTATGAGTTTTGGATATTGTTTGTATTTGCGCGTATATTAGTATGTGTATGTGTGTATGTATAAGTGCATGTGTATGTGTATGTGAGTATGTTCATATATGCTGCGGCTGTTATCGACGCCCAGGGCAAACCAAAGTACAGGGTCTCCTACTGTCGGTTGCGTCCGACTGTAGCTTTGCGTCCGACTGTAGCTTTCCCTACTTTTTTTGTTCTGTAATGAACATAAAAAATTAAGGAGATCTGTTGTGTTCCTGCTGAGGTAAAAAACATAGAAACTTTTTTAATGCCAATACAAAAGCATTAAAGATAATAAGGTTTCTGTTGTGTTCCCCCAGTCTGTAAAAAGCACAGATACAAATCACTATTTAATGCAAGTAAAGCATTTAAAAAGTATACATTATAAAAAAACTCGGAAAGCTACAGTCGGATGCAACCGACAGTAGGAGACCCTGTACTTTCCTTTGCACACACACATGCTAACAAACACTTACACATGCACACATAGCGCAAAGTCGCATGCAACCACACATACGCTCGCGCTGAAAGTGTTCCGTTGTGTTCTGCTAGTATACAGAAGCACGGACATATAAAATAACAATTGCTGCAAGTATTGCAGCTAACAATATTGTTGTGAAATAAACGCGAGTCGGTTAAGTTACCAAGTGGGCAAGATATCGCGTTATTCAGACAGTGCGCCCGAGAATCGAAGTGCGATAAGAAGTACGGGTGCAGTGGTTGCAAGGTGCAACAATAACATTAACAAAAAGAAGTGTGACACAAGTGCAAAAAACAAAAAACGTCGTCGAAGAAATCCGACGTGAAGCTGATAACGCCACAGAAGTGCGAGTGCAGTGGTTGCAAGGTGCAACAATAACGCCGCCAAAGTGCGTCGAGGGAGCAGAAACGTCGCCAAAGCAGTGCGTCGAGGGAGTAGGTAACGGCGCCGATCAAGGACGACGTGGCAGCAGCGTAACGTCGCCAAGAAGTGCGTCGTGTGAGCAGCGTAACGTCGCCGAAGAAGTGCGTCGTGTGAGCAGCGTAACGTTGCCGATCAAGGACGACGGGGGAGCAGCGTAACGTCGCCGATCAAGGACGACGTGGGAGCAGCGTAACGTTGCCGATCAAGGACGACGTGGGAGCAGTGTAACGTCGCCGAAGGAGTGCGTCGTGGGAGCGTCAACAGCCAGGAACATCGAGCAGATATCAAAGCAAGTTAACATAAGTTTTTCTTTATTTAGTTATCAATAAGTTCGTGAAAATGGCGGATAGACTTAAGTTGTTTGAAAATCAAAAAATTTTATATGATGAGATTGATAGGATTGAGGCTGGTAATATTACCAGTGAAGCAAAAAGCAATATTAAAGAAATAAAGCAGCAAGTGATAAGAAATCACGAGGCTTTAGAAGGAAGAGGAATCATCGATCATCAATATTTTAGAGATAATATTTTTAATCGAATGATTTCTAAAATGAACAAGATATTAGACAAAGCAGAGCCTAATATTAGCAAAGCGATGATTGATCCAGGGACACAGGTTAGCGTGAGCGATGATACTCAAAAGTTAGTGGATAGATTAGACAAAGAAGTAGAACAGCTCACAAAGTACATGGAGGAGACTGAAAAGCTAATAGGTACGTCTACACCAGGTATATATAGGATTCGAAAGCACAAAATTGAATGTACACCTATCCCTCGCTTTGCGTCGGGGATACGTTCCAAAAAAATACGACGCAAAGTGAAACGACGCAAAGTGAATTAGGATTTTCTATAGCAAACCATATAAAGTTCGAAGATTGGTTCCAGGGTTACAAAAATACTACTTTTTAAAAAGAAAATTGAGCAAAGTGATCATTAAAATAAAGCCAAAATAACATTTCATTTTATTACATATTATATATATAAAAACAAAAAGAAACTAATTCATTTAAAACAAAATAAATTCTTCAATTACATACTCAATTATGAAAAATAAAATTAGAATTAATCACTTTCTAACGAGTCTTTAATGTCTGTTGTCGTAGGCCTGCTTTCTTTAAAAAAAAATTGGTATAATGTTTGCTGAACATTTTTTTTTAAGCGTTGCCACCCTATAAAAACATATTAACGGCTTCTTCCAAAACAACGCAACATCGAAAATCTAACGACGCACAATGAAAATTAGTTCTAATTAAGAAGCGACGCAACTTCGAAAAAACGCAAAACGAAACGACGCAAAGCGAGGGATAGGTGTATGTGGGAAAGAATAAACAGAATTGTTGACACATTTTCAGATAATAACATTTCAGTACATGAAAATGTTGGGAGTCTAAGATGCGATAAAGATATGTTTATAGCCGAATTAGAGAACGCTATAACAGAAAGTAGCACGGTCAAGGTAGAGGTAAAAGAGAAGACAGAGGATCTTCCAATGTTACCTCAACTAAAAGTCCCGACATTTTATGGGAGGATCAAATATTGGTATCAGTTCGTCGAATCTTTTAAGGAAATAATTGATAAAAGATAGGACCTTAGTATTTCTTTAAAATTCAGTTATCTAAAATCGGCATTAAAAGGGGAAGCAAGATCCCAGGTGTCTCATTTGTTGACTGGATCAGTAGAGAATTACCATACTGTTTGAGATTTGTTAACCAATCGGTATGAGAATATGGGAAAGATTTTTTTGGAACAGTATTATAGGCTTATTGAGTTTCCTATTTTAAACAATGATTCCGTGAAGCATATTATATATTATATTGATACGATTAATGAAGCTTCTCACTTAATAAAGTTAAAAACAAATCTATTCGATAAAGTAAACCATATTTTTGATCATGAAATATTAAACAAGTTTAATAGAGAAACGAGGCAGTTATATGAAACACATACAAAAAAGACAATAGAAATGGATTCATTGTCTGATGTGTTAAACTATTTAGAACATCGTTTAAGTTCGTTGTGTTTTTTGTGGCAGCCAGAGGAAAAGTTTGAATCTTTGGAGACTATTGTTGAAACCTCTTGTTGTGTTAAAAAAGGAGATAGTGACTCCTCTGACATAAAAAATATCGGGGTGAAGTTTACGAAGCAGCCACAAATTAAGGCACTTCTTGACTCTGATCATGTAAAAGAGAATAAATCCACTATTGAAGCCAACAACAGAATTGGCAACAATAGTTGCAACGCCTACACGGTGAATGGCAACAACGGCATAGAATTAACCAAATCTGTTAATTCTGATGACCAATCGCCAGTTATAGTAAAAACTTTGGAAAACAATAAGGCCACCAATGAGGAAGATAAAACTTCTAAAACAGTAGCGAAAAGGGTTAGGATATCTCGTAAATTGAGCACAAAGTCGGATATAGAGTATAAAGACAGTACTTCGGAGCGTATTCGACGTGAAAAAAGCGGTAACGAGGATTACAATTACCGTGGGCAATGTAAACGTCGAAATTTTGCGAACCAAAAAGGCAAATATGACAAGGAAGAAAACAAGGTGCTCCTTCAGGTGAAGAAAGGGGTACTAAAAAAGCTAAAGCAGCACACTGCTAACAACTGGGTACGAGAATTCATTTATTGGATGGGTTTTTCACCATCGCAAGAATATAAGTTAGGGAGAGTGGACAACATGCAAATTGAATGTCAAAAAGGTAGTAGATTCTCAAAATTATTGACAAACTATTAGTAGCTTATTAAACTTTTCAATCAGAATTAGAAAGATAGGAAGCTTTAACCGCAATTCATGTAGGAGAAATGAAAATAGTTTGGGATCCAATGAAGGTGTCACCGATCAATCATGCGTTTGAAATAGAACAGATCAATAAAGAATTAAAAAATTGTAAAGAAAATCAAGTAATTTAATTTTCACCATGTATCTGCGCATACATAATTAATAATAGTAATTATTATAATTATAAATATAATAGAAATTATTATGCAATAAAACAATGTAAAATAAGACGAACACTACATCACCATCACCTTTGCTGGTCCTTTGCAAGATGTTCAAGCATGAACATAGAATATAAGAGACGTTTAATAGTACATTCAAATAGTATATACAAGCCACCACTTTTTGGTGGTCCTTTGCAAGATGTTTAAGCATGAACATAGAATATAAAATACATTTAAAAGTAAATTAAAATATCATATACAAGCCACCACCTTTTGGGTGGCCCTTTGCAAGATGTTCAAGCATGAACATGGAATATAAGATATATTATATATTGCAACCGTCACAATATGTTCAAGTATGGACATAAAGAAATAAATAATCATATGTATAAGAAATATGTAAAACTACAAGACGATAACGCAGATTACTAGCTGCATATCATATATCAACAGCCGCAGGCCACAATCTTTTGAGCCTTGCAGCAACACATGTTACACACGTGACCTAAGTAAACAGAACACATATGTAAAACTAGAATATTGATAACAAAGACACAAACTATATGCACATAAGAAGGAAATGTTAGTACATAGTTACGCTGTACCTAAACATAGATAAGTACCATATTGTACATGATCTTATACATAGCTCAGAAATGGTATAAAATAAAGAAGACTGGCCCCGTGCCAGAGAGTTGATCATCAAACCCCTAACCTCGCTGGTCTTTCATTTGTTCTCTGAACACAGGGTTTGAATCCCATTAATATGCAAAAGAGCGAGAGGAAATTGTCGTTTCCATTTGTATTGCAGGTAATGCCAACTCGTTTTTAATGACTTTATGTTGGAATATATGTAGAAGTTCTCGGGCAATTTTTAGGGAGTTTATCGACTTCAAATTAAAAAAAGTAAGGAAAGCTACAGTCGGACGCAAAGCTACAGTCGAACGCAACCGACAGTAGGAGACCCTGTACTTTGGTTTGCCCTGGGCGTCGGTAACAGCAGCAGCATATATGAACATACTCACATAAACATATACATTCACTTATACATACACACATACACACAAACACATATACATACAAATATTCGCTCAAATACAAACAATAACCAATACTCAAACATACATTCATACTCACAATCAAAAATCACGCATACGCCCTAGTGGCCGCGTACACTGTGGCTTCCCCCCTCCCCTACCCAAATGCCTGGTACTGAAAATTGTTTCTCCAATATCTCCGGTGTTTCTTATCCGATTGGGCTGCAACTCGCACCAAACATTCACAGCATCTAAAGCTTTAATCCTGCAAAATTAATCCAGTGACTCTAAAACTGTATATACTAAGAACATTTTTGTAAATTTGAGGGGGAGGGGGATGACTTTTCAAACATTTGAAATAAACTTGACCTGCCTATGTAATACACGAACCTAACAAAAAAAAAATTAAGTCTCTAGCTCTTATAGTTTGCGAGATCTAGGTGTTCATACAGACAGACGGACAGACAGACAGGGCTATATCGACTCAGCTCGTCGTCCTGATCAAGAATATATATACTTTATGGGGTCTTCCACGCCTCCTTCTGCCTGTTACACACAAATGTCATTTGCACAAACCTAATAGACCCTTTGTACTTTTTTAAAGTACAGGGTCTAAAAAGTCCTGAAGCGTTTTGGTTGAAATGTTTGATGTTAGTATAAAAATTTTTTTAAAAATAAAGTTCAAAAATAGATTCCAACGTTTCAGATTTAAACAAAATATGAAAAAAGGTCAGAAAGTTACAATAGGAAGCAAATGACAGTAGGAGACCCTGTACATTGCTTTGACTTAGGTGTCGATAGCAGCAGCATATACACACATACACATATGCATACATCTATCTTATATATATAAAGTAGTTCGTTCTGACTGACGGATCATCAACGCACAGCCCAAACGGTAAGATATAGCGACCTAATTTTTTCGCAGAATGGTTTCTTATGACCCTTAGGTGCACGTTAAGAGCTGACATCTGCTAACCCCCTCCCCCTTCTAACTAAGAAGAGCAACCGTAGCCACAATTTTAAAGATAAAAACTTGGGGCTTAATATATAAGTAGCTATTGGCTTCCTAAGTCTATTCTGAAAATTTCAGCTTGATTGGACAATAAACGATGGAGTTATTCGAAATTCAATTAATTAGTATGGGGAAGGGGGGAAACCAAAACAATTCTCGCATGCCAGCTGAACTGTGTATACGTGTAATATACGTTTGAGCATCGATATGCTGCCATATTCGTTTAAAATAGCACATACATGCATATGTACATCAGTACATACATACATATATACATATAACCATACATTCGAATGTACATACATTTAAACAAATGTATGTACGAATGTATGTTTGCATGTGTGTACATGTATATATGCACATGTTTAAATGTACATGCATACATTAGTACATACATATTTACGTACATACCTTATACATTCATTCATACATTCATTAATACATGTATGCATACATGTACATACATTCATGCGTACATACATACATTTAAACATATGTACATGAATAGATACATACATACATATATTTAATACATACATAATCATTTTTACATATATGCATACAAATGTACATTTGGACATATCTACATACATATATACATATAAACATATGTATATACGAATGTATGTTTGTATTTGGGTACATATGTATGTACTGATGTACATATGTATGTATGCATGTATATATGTATGTATGTACTGATGTACATAAGTATGTATGTATTGATGTACATATGTATGTATGCATGTATATACTTCAGTACATACATATTTATGTACATACATCATACATTCATTCATACATGTATGTACATTCATGCATAGATAAGATATGTACATACATATATTGAAACATATTTATGTACATACATTTAAACATGTGCACATACATGCATACATATGTACATATGTATAGTGAAAACTGTACAGCTATTACCCCTGCATCCTCTGCAGACACTGGCGAAAATTTAAATAATAATTTCTATAAAACAATTATATCTTAATATTTTTATTGCATATCGGTGTTATATTATATATAGTTATTCAAAGAACATATACGATATAGTTTTTTTCTTGCCATTGTTTTTAGACTATGTATTTTAAAAAAGTACAAAAGGGTCTATTAAGTTTGTGCAATTCAGAAATATATATGTAACAGGCAGAAGAAGGCGTGGCAGAACCCACAAAGTATATATATTCTTGAGCTGAGTCGATATAGCCATGTCCGTCTGTCTGTCTGAGACTTGAACACCGAGATCTCGGAAACTATAAGAACTAGAGACTCAATTCTTTTTAGGCTCTGTACTTTAAAAAAGTACAAAAGGGTCTTATTAAGTTTGTGCAATTCAGAAATATATATGTAACAGGCAGAAGAAGGCGTGGCAGAACCCACAAAGTATATATATTCTTGAGCTGAGTCGATATAGCCATGTCCGACTGTCTGTCTGAGACTTGAACAACGAGATCTCGGAAACTATAAGAACTAGAGACTCAATTCTTTTTAGGCTCTGTACTTTAAAAAAGTATAAAAGGGTCTATTAAGTTTGTGCAATTCAGAAATATATATGTAACAGGCAGAAGAAGGCGTGGCAGAACCCACAAAGTATATATATTCTTGAGCTGAGTCGATATAGCCATGTCCGACTATCTGTCTGAGACTTGAACAACGAGATCTCGGAAACTATAAGAACTAGAGACTCAATTCTTTTTAGGCTCTGTACTTTAAAAAAGTACAAAAGGGTCTATTAAGTTTGTGCAATTCAGAAATATATATGTAACAGGCAGAAGGAGGCGTGGCAGAACCCACAAAGTATATATATTCTTGATCAGGACGACGAACTGAGACGATATAGCCATGTCCGACTGTCTGTCTGAGACTTGAACAACGAGATCTCGGAAACTATAAGAACTAGAGACTCAATTCTTTTTTAGACCCTGTATTTTAAAAAAGTACCAAAGGGTCTATTAAGTTTTGCAATTCAGAAATATATATGTAACAGGCAGAAGGAGGCGTGGGAGAACCCACAAAGTATATATATTCTTGAGCTGAGTCGATATAGCCATGTCCGTCTGTCTGTCTGAGACTTGAACACCGAGATCTCGGAAACTATAAGAACTAGAGACATCAATTCTTTTTAGGCTCTGTACTTTAAAAAAGTACAAAAGGGTCTATTAAGTTTGTGCAATTCAGAAATATATATGTAACAGGCAGAAGAAGACGTGGCAGAACCCACAAAGTATATATATTCTTGAGCTGAGTCGATATAGCCATGTCCGACTGTCTGTCTGAGACTTGAACAACGAGATCTCGGAAACTATAAGAACTAGGAGACTCAATTCTTTTTAGGCTCTGTACTTTAAAAAAGTACAAAAGGGTCTATTAAGTTTGTGCAATTCAGAAATATATATGTAACAGGCTGAAGGAGGCGTGGGGAAGGAGGCGTTAGGGAACTCTGCCCCCTGTTTAATGGCGTCGTGAAGGTGGCCGAGCGAAGCGAGGACACAACCACGGGCCTTTTCATTGGGGGTTGGCGTTCTCGCGAAGCGAGAACGCAGGGGGCGAAGCCCCCTAGTTATACATACAAATATAAGTGGAAATACAATAAGTGTAAATACAAACTAACCAATATTCACACATGGACTGGAAATCGTACCAAACTTTCAATGCATCTTAAACTTTATTCATGCAAAGCACTATGGTCCAGAAGACTTTTTCTTGGCATAAAGTCGAAAAACAGAGTTGCAGACTTCAAATTTGCAACATTTTGTTATTAAGTCTGGAATAGTTTAAGAAAAAATGTTTGAATCAGTGTGACCACGTCTTCCCTTTGCCTGCCATACAAAGTAATACATAGTAGTATTAGTAGTAATGTAGTTAGACTCTGAATTCAGTCAAATTAGTAAAACATATTTATTGTAAATAATAAAAATTTATTATATATTTTTTTTTATATTCCTTTCTTCGAAAAGGTTTTTTTCTTATATTTCATTTCCCTTTTCTTTAAACAGATACTTGATAATAGAGGATCCGAGAAATCTATAGCTCTATTAAAAATGTCAGTCATTGTATTGATTCTGCCTTTTTTCTGGCATGTGATAGTCGGTATTTTTTGTAAATTTTATTAAGTGCTTCTGAAGGATTTTCACCTAAGTATCCAAGTATTTGAAATCCATGAACTAATATTTTAAGAATCGTGGGTGACATTGGGTACCATGGATTTTTATGCACATATAAGTGAAAAGTTTTCTCACAAAAAGATCGACATTTTTCCGAATTAATGTAGTAGTTACACGAAATTGCTATTAATATGCTATGGAAGTTATTTAAAAGGGCTTCACTAAAGTTGGTAATATATTAATATGATTATTAATATGATAGTAGTTTACCATTTGCAAAAGTTTTTCTTGCCATATTACCACCATTGCTTTTGCCGCTGCTATTCTACTTTGACATGCTTATTCAAAGGTTCATTTCATTCCAAATCTTTTCCTGAATATATTTTTTTCGTATGCGTATTTTGATCTTATCATCGCCTTTAATGTGCCATTTTTGAAGCTCTATTCTGTATAACATATACAAGACAAATTCTACAAACCGGATCCAAGTTTCAAGCTTCGGAGCAAAGGTTTCTGAACTAAAATCCGTAATTTCCAATATTTTTCTATTTCGTTTAAAACTTTCCCATCTATTAGCGTCATATACATTTCATGGGTAACTGCTATGTTAAGATTCTTATCCAATTTAAAAACAAATGGTTTAAAATTATTAATTTGGAAATATAACTGATTTCTAGACCCTGTACTTTAAAAAAGTTCAAAGGGTCTATTAGGTTTGTGCAACTCAGAAATGTATGTAACAGGCAGAAGGAGGCGTGGCAGACCCCACAAAGTATATATATTCTTGATCAGGACGACGAGCTGAGTCGATCTAGCCATGTCCGTCTGTCCGTCCGTCTGTATGAACACCGAGATTTCGGAAACTATAAGAGCTAGAGAGGTATTTTTTTTTTTGTTTTGTTTGTGTAATACATAGGCAGACCAAGTTTATGTTTTTAATTTGGTATCTCATCGCCCTCCCCCTCAAATTTGCTAAAATGTTCTTAGCATTTACAGTTTTAGAGTCATTGGATTCTAAGTTTGTGCAAGTCAGAAATGTATGTAACAGGCAGAAGGAAGCGTGGCAGACCCACAAAGTATATATTTACTATATTCTTGATAAGGACGACGAGCTGGATTGATCTAGCCATCTTCGTCTGTCTGTCCGTCCGTATGAACACCTAGATCTCGTAAACTGTAAGAGCTAGAGACATCATATTTGGCAGTTAGATGCATAATAATCTTATTATAATAGAAAAAACTTATGATAGCCTTTATCTGTGCTGTGAATTATGGCTCAATCGGATAATAAACACCGGAGATATTTGAGATTAAAGTTTTCGATCTAGACAAAGCAGAGCAGCGAGCATACACATAATGTACATATATGTATGTAAAAGTGTATGCGTGGTTGCATGTAACTTTACGATGTGTGTGCATATGTGGGTGTTTGTTAAAGTGTGTGTGTGCCAATGTAATATGTTATGATACAAACAATTTATTAATACATAATATATAAACTTGTATTGCTTTGTTTTGTTGAAACACATTTTTTCTTTAAAAGTTTAAATGCCATATACTATCTTCACTTTCTAATGCACATCTTCTATATATGTATATAAAGTAGTTTGCCCTGACTGATTGACTGAAAGAGAGACCTTAGAATATAAAAACATGAGGAAATGAGAATATAAACATATGAGAAATTGAGAATATAGAAAAATGAGCATATAAAAATATGAGATAATGCGGAAATAAGAATATGGGAGTATACAAAAAATTATATAAGAAAATAAGAATATAGGGAAATAAGAATACGGAAAAATGAGAAGATGAAAATATAAGAAACTAGGGATATGGAAATATGAAGGTAAGAATATGAGAAAATGTGGATAAAAAAAGATGGAATATCGGAAGTTGAGGAGTGAGAATATGGGAAAATGAAAATATGAGAAAATAAGAAAATGAATGTCGGAACGACAGTATTGCAAGCAAAGCGAGCCAGTGGTTGCCGGTGTCGCGAGAAATTGAAATTTGTGTGTAACAGGCGGGCAACACAGTAAATATGAATATTCTTGATCAAGAGTATATGTACATATATGAAGTTTATTTAAAATTGTAGATATGACTCCTCCACCACCCACTATTCAATAAAAACCTGCAACAAGAACAAATTTGAACATAGAGGTTTAGCATATACATATGTATATCAGTATTGAGCGAGTATGCTCGCGGCAGCTGTACCTTGAAGCATCCAAGAGTGTAAACGAATACGAGCTTATTTCCAGAGCTCTGTTAATAAACATGCATAACTCTGTTAATGCAAGCAGCAGACATCCATGCATTGATTCGATAACTGGTGTTATTTTCGACACCCTTCCTCAATGCAACCATGTTTACAAAAATTACTTCAAATTTCACAATTTTGTAAACTCATTATTTTTCTTTTTCGACAATTCTTGGATAATCTATTAGCAATCATTTTATTCGTCGAAACATACTGCAGCATAACATGCCCTTTGCTTATGAATCGCCCAACAAAATGATATCGTATATGAATATGCTTGCTACATGAATGATGCACACGATTCTTTGCCAATTCCTGCGCGCTCATGTTGTCACCAATTACTACACCCTACCAACTAACTTCGATGATGAGCCTGCGCATGACAATAGGTTTTTTGCACGCCGCTGATAAAGCGGCTCCTTACTGCTAAGTGCCACGCTCAGGTGCTTCTCCGATTTCCAACCAATCAGACCACCAGCTAGAAAATATACATACGTAGCCAGTATAGGATTTACGGTCGTCCTTGTCACCGCCCCAGTCTGCGTCAACAAAACCTTCAAATGGTTTCCCACCCTTCTGGCAATGTAGGCTGTAGTTTACTGTTGGTGCCACGTGCGCCAGATGGGTATCCTTATTCCTCTTAACCATTTTTGCAAATGCAAATTATCTGGACATGTTGTAAGACCCAGCCACATAAGCTCTCCAAGCATTAACTAATAAGATATTACGTCAACCTTTACGCATTGACCATACTCGCACACCACCTGATGGTTTTTATCTAAAGTTGTCGTTACTGGCCTCCAGTTCTCCATCCTGTACTGCTTCAGTAGGTCTTTGATGTACTGCGAACTGTCAAAAGTAATCGCGTTTGATTCTCTGTCAAGTTGAATTTCCATGCCGAGAAATAACTCTAACGGCCCTTCATCACCGCATTCAAATGCATTAGAAATGCTTCCTTTAATGGTGACCAGATCCACTTTAGATTTGCACGTTATAAGCAATCATCAACGTAAACCAGGATTATATAGGCAATTTTCATTGTTACAGGGTACAAGTCCAGTTTCCCATAAGACGCTACCTAATCGTATATCGCTATCTTAAGCAACAAAACTTGTTCGATTGTGTGCCATCTGCATAATCACGCGGTTGCTTCTTGTACACTACATCCTTCAGATCGCTAATGAGGTACACCATACATACGTCCATCTGATGTAAATACATCTGCAACTTCGGTGCCAATACAATCGATAAACTGGCGAAAACATATCCTTGTAGTTAACTCCGAATTATCGCAACCAATCTTGAAGTTTTTCTGTTTTTGCCCAAGTGCATCACTTTTTCGGCTAAATACGAAGCTTCTGGATTCTTCACCGCCTCATCATTGGATGATGGTATAGTTACGTTATCAGCGCTGAGTACGTTATATTGCTTCCCTGGACGACCTGGTTTACCCGATTTCAGCAATCCTGGTCTTCCTGGACTAATACGTTTAGCCTGCTCATCCAGCTCCAAATACTCAGATGCGCTTGCGTAGGATTCGATACCGCTACCCGGCTCAGTAGCCTCTGCCGATGTATCTGTGTTGTCGATAAATGTATGTATGTATATGTATGTAAATATATCGGGTAAATATCTGTTAGTGCGTCATAACTTCGATTTAATAAACTCGGAAAGCTACAGTCGGATTCAACCGACAGGAGACCCTGTACTTTCCTTCACACACACACACACACACACGCTAACAGACACTCACATATCCACACATAGCGCAAAGTCACACGCAACCACACATACGCTCGCGCTGCTCCCCCCTTACCGAGTGCAGGGAATTGAATCTTGAATATCTCCGGCGTTTATTATTGAGCCACAATTCACAGCACAGATAAAGATTATCGTATGCCAAAGCACAAGTGTGTATCTTTAAAATTGTGGGTGTGATGGTTTTTCGCGGTTTTTGGGGGAGGGGGCGAGGTATCAAAAATCGAACACGAACTTGATCTGCTTGCACTATAGGGGCATCTAACTGCCAAATATGCTGTCTCTAGCTCTTACAGTTTACGAAATTTGGGTGTTCATACAGACGGACGGACATGGCTAGATCTACTCAGCTCGTCGTCCTGATCAAGAATATATATACTTTGTGGGGTCTGCCACGCCTCCTTCTGCCTGATACACACACAAATGTTATTTGCACAAATTTAATAGAGCCTTTTGTACTTTTTAAAGTACATCCCTGTGTAAAACGAAGCGAATATCGAGCGATAGTTTTGCAAAACTATCGCATTCGAGCTTATATATGATATACGAATTGTAAGAAAAATTATATTGATTCGAGTACGACACACAAACCATCGAAAAAAGGCAACCGATGCGTTGTTGTTTTTTGTTCTCTAGTTCTCTCGCTCTTTTCTTTTGAACATTCAACGACAGCTGGTGCGTTAATAGTGGGATTCCTGAAACTGATTTTGATCTGATTTTGATAATGACAATCAGCTGTTCGCAGCTGCTCCATACAAAATTTAGTGTGTGACCACAGAAAGTACGGAAATGACGGTCACACTAAAAGATTTAGCATAATCAACATATCGTTTTCGAGCTCGAATGCGAATGTTTTGCGAAACTCTCGCTCGACATTCGCTTCGTGGTACACTGGGCTGTAGCTTTCCGGGCTTTTTTTAGACCCTGTACTTTAAATAAGTACAAAAGTGTAACAAGCAGAAGGAGGCGTGGCAGACCCCACAAAGTATATATATTCTTGATCAGGACGACGAGCTGTATGTATAAGTGTTTGTGTGTATGTATAAGTGCATGTGTATGTGTATTTGATTATGTTCATATATGCTGCTGCTGTTATCGACGCCCAGGGCAAACCAAAGTACAGGGTCTCCTACTGTCGGTTGGGTCCGACTGTAGCTTTCCGAGTTTTTTTTATTATAATCGTCAAAATTATGCAAAATATTCGGTGCTTACAGATTGCAGTTCTTTTATCAAGAAAATAGGTAACCCATTTTTGTATGGTTTAATATGCGGATAATTGTTAATTGAATCGAAATCTTGTCTAATAAAAAGAAAATATTTTTTTTCTTCTTCTAAGTAAATAAAAGTAAATGCGTTTTAATGTCATTTAATAGAATTTGTCCCTTTTTACAAATTATATGATTGACAATGCAGCTCTGCAACGTATTTCAACCGTCGAAGATCTTGGTGTACTCTTTGATCATAAATTAAGCTTTACGCTTCATATTTCATTTATCACGAATGAGGCCAAAGGTGTCCTTAGATTTTTTAAACGTTGGTCCAAAGAATTCAATAGCCCCCATGTTACTAAGTTGCTTTACACCTCCTTAGTTCGGCCTATTCTTGAATATTGTTCCTGTGTTTGGTTACCCAAATACAAATTGCATCAGGATAGGATTGAGTCTATTCAGCAGCAATTCCTAACTATCCTTAATCCTAATCCTTAACTATCTTGTTAGCTTAAATTATTCCCGCATTTTCATTTCTTTTTTTGTGATCCAATTTAAGTTATTAATAACTAATAACGTTGGTCTGATTGGGTTTTTCTGGGTTTCCTCTAATCCAAGCATCAAATGCTGGACATTCATTTTTAAACTTGGTTCATTTAGTGCCCAAACTTTTAATTTAATTTTTTATATTAAACTTAAAACTTAAATTAATATTTAAATATAATAATCTCATTTTAATTTAAATTAAAATTTTTTTTATTATTCTTAATTTGTTGTCAGCTGAACTTAGTTGATATTTTATTTAAATAAATGAATAAAGTCATGTATGTACGTACATATGTATATAGAATGACTGGGCCACTTTCAAGAGCATTTTTTTGTACATCACTAAAAGCAAAGTTAAGATCGTGTTTGGGCTCCCATTATATTATAAATTATAGGCTGTTTACACTGGCCGAACATTCGAGTTTTCCCGTTAGAATGGAACCTTCGGCCGTGTTTGCCATAAGCGGCCTGTGGGTAGAAGAAGAGTCGAATCATTAAAGATTCGAGTATGATGCGAAAAGTGTGGCTGTATCTTGACTAATATATCGATAGAAATCAGTGTTTGCTAACGAAAAAAGTGCGATTTTGATAGAAAACAGCTGATTTTGACCGCTTCTTTTAAATAAATTCAAAACAATTAATTATTCAACATGGCTCAAAAGCAGAAGAAAAGAAAATGGACCGATGCGGAGGAAAATGTTTTAATACCACGTATATTTAGAGGTGGTAGAGGAGCTTGCACAGCAACAAATTAATGTCTCTGTGCAAGAAATTAAAACGAAATTAGACAACTTGCGGCGAAAATATGTGTAAGTAATCCACAAACAAATTTATGTATTGGAACTAATTATTTGCTTTCAGGTTGGAAAAATGTAGTGTGGTACCGAGTGGCGGCTCACCCTCGGAGTGGAAGCACTTCACCAAAATTGCGCAAGTGCTAGATGCTTCGAAAAGCATCAACTTCCAGGCCTACGTAGAGGATAGAACAGGTAAGACAATAAACAAGAAACAAAGTAAAAATAGTTTTTAAAAATTCTTTATTAACAATTTTAGACGTACATGAATCCAACCCAGATGAAAGCTATGAAGTGGCGTCAACATCAGCATTGGCATCAGCATCAGAGGAGCCACCTGGGAAACGGCAAAAAATGGGTCAATATCAGGCCATAGATGGAAGCCGCTGAACGAGATTATCGAATGTAGTTCGACTCATTCTGAAATGTCCCTTGAAGAACACCTCATTGTTTGAAGGAACGTCCAACTCCCAAAACTGGCCTAATCTGTCCTAAATAATTCAATTATTCAGTTATTTAATATTATGGATTTAATAAATATAAATAAAAATACTTACTACGGTCCACACAGTTCTTTGGCTACGTCCAAACTCATCTTCAAAATTGGAATTGGTGGCACTTCCATGCTGTTGTGTCATGGAAGCGAGAATGTGTTTTAGCAAAACACTCTTCTCCGCTATCACATGCTCTATTAATAATTTAGATCCAGCCATATAATGTTTAATTGCACCAAGTGCCGCATTATAAGTTATATTTCCGCTCATTTTTCTTTTTAATTTCGTTTTTGCTTTGAAATTCTTCTTCTTCCTGCTTATGTTTGTTTACTTTTGCAGGGCGAACAGCTGTTCGTGTGATGCGAGTTTGGTGTAAACACCTCGCATCACAGTTTCGAATCTTTCAAGCAGATGCGGTTGGTGTAACTACCTTATTAAGCATTTAAGTAATTTGAGTAAATATCTATAAAAATACCCTCAAAAGCATAAATTTTATTTATATCTTGGTTCAAAACAATAAAAATTTAAAAACATTGGATGCAAATATAGTTATAGAATTTACTTTCAAGCGTATATTTTAATTTATTTAAAGTATAAATACAGCGAACAAAGTCGTCTTCCGATAACTATCGGTGAAATAACACAAGGCTGCCATATTTTTGGTAGAATATCGTTTTACAACACTGTGAATTTTTTGATCGTAGCTCTCACGACCAGTCACAATTTCAAACACAACTGAAAAAACATTGTATGGACTTTGAGACCAGTCTCAAGCAAAAAGTCTTACCATATCAGTGTGAACACGGTGTTACAGTGTTGCCAATTTGCTCCTTTTCCGGACAGATCTGTCCATTTTTAAGCTGGTATTCTCGGAAAAATTATTACACGTCACCTATCCGGGAAAATACCGTTTAGACCCTGTACTTTAAAAAAGTACAAAGGGTCTATTAAGATTGTGCAAGCCCGAAATGTATGTAACAGGCAGAAGGAGGCGTGGCAGACCCAACAAAGTATATATATTCTTGATCAGGACGACGAGCTAAGTCGATCTAGCCATGTCCGTCTGTCCGTCCGTCTGTCTGTCCGTCTGAATGAACACCTAGATCTCGTAAACTGTAAGAAATAGAGACATCATATTTGGCAGTTAGTGCAAGCAGATCAAATTTGTTTTAGATTTTTGATACCTGCAAAAATCGAACGGTTAATTTAATACTCTGATGTATACGCATTGTTGTTGTAAATTTTCGCTTTAGAAAGCTTTAATAACCAGATATAAGCCATTAAAGTTTAAATTCTAATGTGTCTTATGATTATGTAACGCAATGTATGTAGCGAGTACTACGTATGTATACTTTCCGCGGCGGCCTAACACTGTTTACGATAAACAAATATCAATAACAACGACAAAAATTTATAAAAATCCGTTTAACAACAATAGCGACGCTAGCAAAATTGTCTGCTGTACATGTGTGTGTGTATATCTGCTGTCAAAACAAACGAATAGCCCCTATTATATTTGAATGGGGTAAATGCATGTAAGAAATCAAACTTTGACGATTTTTCGTTACTAAACTAAGCTTTACCGCCGGATTAGGCTTTCACCATAATTCATGATAAATTGAGCTCTATCTATGGTTTTTAGACCCTGTACTTTAAAAAAGTACAAAAGTTTGTGCAATTGACATTTGTATGCAACAGGCACAAGGAGGCGTGGCAGACCCCACAAGGTATACATATTACTGATCAGGACGAGGAGCTGAGTCGATTATTATCCGATTAGGCCAGTATTTACAGAATAGATAAAGGTTACCATAGGCTCATTATATGATGAAGGACTTTTCTATCCTGTTACATACATTTCTGAGTTGCACAAACTTAATAGACCCTTTTGTACTTTTTTAAAGTACATGGTCTAAAAACGGAGTAATTATGTAGTTGTTGTTACGTTATTAAATATACGGGCAAGCTCCGGTTTTCCCTTTAATTTATTTTAAGTGCTTTACTTTTCAATCCACAAAATTTAGGAATACATTGTATTTATATTATAATGTAATATTTATTGAACCTGCCTCAAATTTCATCTGAGCTGGGCAACAACAAAAAGTGAATTCGTGCATGCGATAACTTTAGTATTTGGAACAATATAATTGAAGGGGATGGAAGCCAGCAAAAGCTGGCAGCTCTGCAAGAACAATCGGCTGTTTCAGCGGCCGCTTATTACAAAACTTTTAATATTTAAATGAAATATTTATAGAAGAACATAAATGTATTTTAATTCATATATTTTTCTGGTCAAACATAAAACAAAGAAACGAGTCGAGGTCAATCGTTGAACCAAACAGCTGTTTGCTGCTTTTTAGACCCTGTTCTGTACGAGATAGCAGGGCACTCGATTGATTTATTAGTATAATGGTATTTAGTATTTTGTTGACATTTCTTGGTTTTTTTCTTTAAGGTTGTCTGGTACCACTGCGTTTTACAATTCACTCAAGGAATATATTGCAAATATGTACCTTCAAGGAAAATGCTTGGCATCTGAGTACCAAGCTATAAATTAAAATTATACAACTGTGGCAGCACGAACTACTTATAATAATAAGAGTAAAACTGCTTAATACTACATTAAGCAGTTTAATTTGCACTGCTTTCATGTCCCACTCCATTTCTTTTGAGGCGTGTTTTACAACATTCATATTAGAATGTGGAAGTGTGTATACTTGCATAATTTTGCCACACGCCATACAGTTTTCGCAGTATCTTCAAATTCTCTTTTGAAAAAAAAAAAAAAATATTGAAATAGCCAGTCCTTTATATTATTTATGGTCTTAGTATTATTATTAAAATTACATTTTGAACTGATTAAGTTTAATATACATTTTCATCATATTCAAACCTAAAACAGTCGGATTCAACCGATAGTAGAAGACCCTGTACTTTGATTTACCCTGGGCGTCGATAATAGCGGCTGCATATATGTACATACTCACATACACATACACATACACATACACTTATACATACAAATATAGTCGCAAATACAAACAATGACCAATACTCATACAGAAATTCATACTCACAATGAAAAATCACGTATTCGCCCTAGTGGCCGCATACGCTGCGGCTTCCCCCTTCCCTTGCCAAATGCCTAGTGCTGAAAGTTGTTTGTCCAATATCTCCGCTGTTTATTATCCGATTGGATTGCAACTCGCACCAAACATACAAAGCATATAAAGCTTTAATCATGCAAAAAATGAATCCAGTGACTCTAAAACTGTATATACTAAGAACATTTTGTTAATTTGAGGGGGAGGGGGATGAGATATCAAATTAAAAACATAAACTTGGCCTGCCTATGTAATACATAAATCAAACAAAAAAAAAAATTACGTCTCTAGCTTGTATAGTTTCCGAGATCTCGGTGTTCATACAGACAGACAGACAGACGGACAGACGGACATGGCTAGATCGACTCAGCTCGTCGTCCTGATCAGAATATATATACTTTGTGGGGTCTGCCACGCCTCGTTCTGCCTGTTACACACAAATGTCATTTGCACAAACTTAATAGACCCTTTTGTACTTTTTTAAAGTACAGGGTCTAAAAAGCTACAGTCGGACGCAAAGCTACAGTCGGACGCCACCGACAGTAGGAGACCCTGTACTTTGGTTTGCCCTGGGCGTCGGTAACAGCAGCAGCATATGTATATGAACATACTCACATACACATACACATGCACTTATACATACACACATACACACAAACACATATACATACAATTATTCGCTCAAATACAAACAATAACCAATACTCATACATACATTCATACTCACAATCAAAAATCACGCATACGCCCTAGTGGCCGCGTACACTGTGGATTCCCCTTCCCCCACCCACATGCTCAGTACAGAAAATTGTTTGTCAAATATCTCTGGTGTTTATTATCCGATTGGGCCTGCAACTCGCACCAAACATGCAAAGCACCTAAAGCTTTATTCAGTGACTCTAAAGAATTAAGTCTCTAGCTCTTATAGTTTGCGAGATCTAGGTGTTCATACAGACAGATAGACAGACGGACAGACAGACAGGGCTATATCGACTCAGCTCGTCGTCCTGATCAAGAATCTATATACTTTATGGGGTCTGCCACGCCTCCTTCTGCCTGTTACACACAAATGTCATTTGCACAAACCTAATAGACCCTTTGTACTTTTTTAAAGTACAGGGTCTAAAAATTGGGGAAAGCTACAGTCGGACGCAACCGACAGTACGAGACTGTGTACTTCGATTTGCCTTGGGAGTCGATAACAGCAGCAGCATATTTGTATATACTCACATATACATACACACATACACCTATACATACAAATATACGCTCAAATGCAAACCATAACCTATACTCATACAGACATTCATACTCGCCCTAGTGGCCGTATACGCGGTTTTTTGGCTTTCCCCCTCCCCAGCCAAATGCCTAGCACAGAAAATTGTTTGTCCAATATGTCTGGTGTTTATTATCCGATTGGACTGCAAAACGCACCAAACAAGGAATCCAATGACTCTAAAACTGTATATGCTGAGAATATTTTTGTTAGTTTGAGGAGGAGGGGGATGAGATATAAAAGAAAAAAAACATAAACATAAATAATACATGAACCAAACTAACAAAAAACTACGTCTCTAGCTCTTATAGTTTCCGAGATCTCGGTGTTCATACAGACAGACAGACAGACGGACATGGCTAGATCGACTCAGCTCGTCGTCCTGATCAAGAATATATATACTTTAAAGGGTCTGCCAAGACTCCTTCTGCCTGTTACACACAAATGTCATTTGCACAAACTTAGTAGACCCTTTTTTACTATTTGAAAGTACAGGGTCTAAAAAATCAACTTGTTTGAAACTCATTTCAATATTTTTAAGACACTTCTTAAGTATTAATTCTGCAAGGGTAAATTCCTGACCCAATATAAATAGGACAGGTTAAAAATTGATTATTTTGCAGAAAATAAATGGATTTGTAAGATGATCTGTGTCCATTAAAAATTATGGAATACCTTATTAGGATGAAAAAGCATACATCGGATGCGTTCACCAGAATACCCTGATCATTGGTTACTGATTCAACACTAATCCAAATCAGTTAAGTTAGAACGTATACTTTTTAGACCCTGTACTTTAAAAAAGTACAAAAGGGTCTATTAAGATTGTGCAAGTCCGAAATGTATGTAACAGGCAGAAGGAGGCGTGGCAGACCCAACAAAGTATATATATTCTTGATCAGGACGACGAGCTGAGTCGATCTAGCCATGTCCGTCTGTCTGTCCGTCTGTCCGTCTGTCTGTCCGTCCGTATGAACACCTAGATCTCGGAAACTGTAAGAGCTAGAGACATCATATTTGGCAGTTAGATGCCCCTATAGTGTAGGCAGATCAAGTTTGTCTTAAATTTTTGATACCTCCCCCCCTCCCCCAAAAACCGCGAAAAACTGCCACGCCCACAATTTTAAAGATACAAACTTGTGTTTTGGCATACGATAATCTTATGATAATCTTTATCTGCGCTGTGAATTGTGGCTCAATCGGATAATAAACACCGGAGATATTCAAGATTCGATTCCCTGTACTAGGTAAGGGGGGAGCAGCGCGAGCGTATGTGTGGTTGCATGCGACTTTACGATATGTGTGCATGTGTGAGTGTCTGTTAGCGTGTGTGTGTGCGAAGGAAAGTACAGGGTCTCCCCTACTGTCGGTTGAATCCGACTGTAGCTTTCCGAGTTTTTTTATAATACCTTGTTATAACCATGATGCATGATTTATTGTTCACTGTGTTCAAGTAAGCACACCCAATGTCAGAATCACACATTTATTAATTAAAATTGATATTGCCACTCAAGTGACCTAATCAAATGAGCTATGGCTGCCGTTTTCGAGGGAGTTTTTATATAGTAGCTCTTTCTTTTCAAATTAGCTATATTTCCCGCTAGCCTTTATTTTACAATTTATCCCTCATTAGGCATTTTAACAACGTTAGATCTAGATATTATGGCACGCACCATATTGTCCCCTTATTCTATCACTTGCGATTCGTTCGGAGGATTTTGTTACATACATATACATATGTATTTAAGGACTACAGTTAAAAATGTAAATAATTGTAAAGTTAGGAAGAGTAACGTAATTGAACTCGCAATAAAATTTGCTGAATTTTGAATACAATATGTCTATACTAATTGTTAATATTAGTAAAAAGGAACAAATACTCATAATAAATAAAAGCTATAGCGATCGAGCAGGTGCAATCACACACAAGCTGAAAACACCCAGAACAACAACAATCGACCGCATGCAGGCACAGGCCGCGAGAAAAGGCGAAAAACAATAAAATTCGGCAAAACCTGTTTTGCACAGCCGACAACAACAACATACATATAAAAATTTAGTCGCAGGCAAAGCCGAAAGAACAAATTTCTGCGCTGAGACTCGCAAGTCTGAAATGGCAAAATAGGGAAACATGAAAGTCGGCATCATAGCAGCATACATAAGCATATGAGGCCGTACACATGATACACACATGCACAGAAACGAGAGAACAGTGCGAAGAAACGCACCCATGCTCATCGTTCCGCGGTCGATCTGCGACTGAAATGTGATTTCTTGTTGTGCTTGCTTTCCAACGAATGAGTCGAACTCGAAAAGCCGAACGCAGTCTGGGGTTCTACACATTTCGTTTGGGTGGGCTGGGGTTCCACGCTCAGCCGTTTTTCTGATAGTAGTTTTTTCGCTGTTTGACTTCTCTATCTATTTCTTGCATAGTGATGAAACTTTTGAGTTCACATATTTGCTTCAAAAAGTAATCCGCAAAATTTAAGTGAAAACCGGAACATGCCCGACAAGTAATTTTCTGTACTTTTTTGGCTGGGGAAGGGAGGAAGCCACATTGTACGCGGCCGCTCGGGCGTATGCGTCTATTAAGTTTGTGCAACTCAAAAATGTATGTAACAAGTAGTCGGAGGCGTGGCAGACCCCACAAAGTATATATGTATATTCTTGATCAGTATAGCCATTTCCGTCTGTATGAACACCTAGATCTCATTAACTGTATGAGCTAGAAACATCATATTTGGCAGTTAGATGTTCCTAAAGATATCAAGTTTATGTTAGATTTGAGATACTTGCCACCCTCTCCCACAAATCGGGAAAAACCACAACAGTCACAATTTTAAAGATTCAAACTTGTGCTTTAGCATACTAATATCTTATGGTAACTTTTATCAGAGCTGTAAATTATCAATCGGATATGAAAATTCCGGAGATGTTCAAGATTAAACTTTCCGTATGCGTGGTTAGTCTGAAGTTGCGATATGTGTGTATTAATAGCATTAGTCGTTGCAAGCGAAAGTATAGAGTCTTGTATTGTCGGTTGCATCCGACTGTAGCTTTCCGGTTTTTTTTTTTTTTTAATAAAATTGAAAATAATATTTGTTTCATACATATAAGTATTTAGAATAATACAATAATACATAAGTATTCAGACAAACTGGAACTGATTGTATTAAGTGACATCAATGTGAATTATGAGCATACTCATGTTTATATTTAGACCCTGTACTTTAAAAAAGTACAGAATGGTCTATTAAGATTGTGCAAGCCCGAAATGTATGTAACAGGCAGAAGGAAGCGTGGCAGACCCCACAAAGTATATATATTCTTGATCAGGACGACGAGCTGAGTCGATCTAGCCATGTCCGTCTGTCCGTCCGTCCGTCTGTCCGTCTGTATGAACACCTAGATCTCGTAAACTGTAAGAGCTAGAGACGGATAAGTATATTTGTGTATGTATGTGTGAGTATGCTGTTGTTATCGTAGCTCAAGGCCTTTTATTGTTGATTGCGTTCGCCTGTAGCTTTCCGGGCTTTTTTTAGACCCTGTACTTTAAATAAGTACAAAAGTATAACAGGCAGAAGGAGGCATGGCAGACCCCACAAAGTATATATATTCTTGATCAGGACGACGAGCTGAGTCGATTAAGCCATGTCCGTCTGTCCGTCCGTCCGTCTGTCTGTCCGTCCGTATGAACACCTAGATCTCGTAAACTGTAAGAACTAGAGACATCATATTTGGCAGTTAGATGCCCCTGTAGTGCAAGCAGATCAAGTTTGTGTTAGATTTTTGATACCTGCCCCCCCTCCCCCAAAAATCGCGAAAAACCACCACAGCCACAATTATAAAGATACAAGCTTATGCTTTGACATACAATAATCTTATGATAACTTCCATCAGCGTTGTGAATTGTGGCCCAATCGGATAATAAACACCGGAGATATTCGAGATTAAAATTTCCGTACTAGGCAAGGGGGAGCAGCGAGCATGCACATAATGCATGTACATAAGTGTGTATGCGTGGTTGCGTCTGACTTTGCTATGAGCGTGTGTGTGTGTGCATTGTTTGTCTTAGCTGCTGCAAAGGAAAGTACAGGGTCTCCTACTGTCGGTTGCATCCGACTGTAGCTTTCCGAGTTTTTATTTATTCATATGTAAGTTATCGGTTAGATTAAGGTTAATTAGAATATATTTAATACATCTCAAAATCATATTTTTGCTCTAATTCGAGTGCAATTCATTAACTATAATTCATTAATCAATCAAGAACGATAATACATGACTCATGAAATAATTTTTTGCGCATGCTACTTTTTATGCTTGGTTTGTGTCATTTCCCGCACTATATTCCAGTATACGCATGTTTTGTGGCCATCTTAAAGTGTTGTTCCCTAAGCTTGTTCAACTTATTTAGACCAAAAAACATATATTCTAACGCATCATTAATGGCGTGTTCTTTATTATTTATACAGATAAATCTCTTGGTGATACCAGTGACATTATAAGTGACTCTTCGGGAGTAGGCACCAATTCGGATTCGGCTGCCTGTTCCATTGGGCACCCCAGCACCACTGTGGTCTGCATGGAGCCCTATGCAGCCAATACAGTGGGTCACATATGTCTGCAACCGGGCGATGTCATTGAGGTGGTGGGGAGCACTGACTGTGGATTGTTGGAGGGTTATGTTCGTGGGACCAGTCAATCGGGTTTCTTTCCGGCTGACTGTGTGCAAGAAGTGAATCTGCGACAGAAACATATAACCAATGTGATGACAGCCAGCATAGGGCTGACACCGCAGCAACAGCAGGCCATTTTACTACCACAACAGCAACAACAACAGCAGCAGCAATCATCCTATCAGGGCTCACCACAACTGAGCCTGGGCGGTCATTCGGGAAGCTCGAGTACGCTGCTCCAACAGCCACATCAATCGCCTTCGCTTTCCATGACTAGCAATGGATCCCATCAGTTACAAACAGAGGGTAATGTTGGTAATGGCAATTCACTGGCCCAATACAGTAGCGCAACAGCTCCCAGGATCAAAAAAAGGTAAGTGCATTGGGTTAATTTGTAGACACAACCTAACTTATGCCTTATCTTTTACAGCGCATATAATGCGCCACGTTCCGTGGTTCTACATCGTGCTAAGCGTGGTTTCGGTTTCATTTTGCGCGGCGCTAAGGCCAGCTCACAACTAATGCAGTTGCGTCCGTCGGAAAGATTTCCGGCATTGCAATATTTGGATGATGTGGATCCAGGTGGTGTGGCTGACATGGCTGGACTGCGTCCCGGGGATTTTCTGCTGACTATCAATGGCCAAGATGTGAGCGCCGCCTCGCATGAACAGGTGGTGGAGATGATACGGTCGGCGGGTGCACTAGTCAAAATGACGGTTGTGTCGCCACAATTTCCACTGCAGATGCAGGCAAGTGCACAATATTTGCCCAGTGGTGCACGTGCTGGCAGTCAACATTTGTCAAGTGGTCCCAGCACGCCTCAGAGTTCGCATCGTCAGTGCGCCACATTGCCCAGAAAGATGGGTCCCAACGGAGTTGGTACCGGTGCTGGCGGCAGTGTTAGAACGGCACCTATGCCACCACGTCGTGATCCAAAGACCACGTTGAGTGTCGGTCGTGCTAGAGCCAAGTCGATGGTAGCTGGCCTAGAGAATGGTGGCGAAAAGGAGCAGGATGAGCAATTGCCACATACCAAATCGAATTCAGTGGAATCGATAGCCACACCTACCCCCACACATCCTGGCACTCCGGTACAGTTACGCACAGCCAGCATCAAGGCGCGTCCCACATCTAGTCGCATCACTGCCGCCGAACTTGAGGAGCTATTCCAGCGGCAACAAGGTGAAGGCAACGCCAATGCCAGCAGTAGTCGTTATGCCACCATGATGACCAGTTCACGCTTCCAATCCGGCACAGACAGTGGTGCAGCCACTCCGCCCGCCACCAATGGCTCACCCATGCGCACTGGTCCCTTGGTTTATGCCAGTGTAGCCGAAATGAAACGTAAGACGGCTAGAAGCAAGCATGACACTGGCACTTTACGTAGCAAACCCGTTGCCACGCCCACTGTAGGTGCAGCAGGAGCTGCATCTGGACGAGATTTGAAACGTTTTCATTCTACGCCAGATTTGCATGGCACACAGTTGCATGGTTCCGCTTCCTCTATATGGCAGGTGGCGGGCAAAGGTCATCACTCGCAGGACGATGTTGCAACGTTGCATGCCTCGTTGCAGCGACTAAATATCGCCGCAGAGGAGCCACAGGAAATGGGAGGAACTGTTGCTGCTATGCTCCCACCACCAAACCATCCACCACCACCACCACCCGTGGGACAAGTGGTCAAGGTGGAGACACGCAGCTGCATCTCGGAGTATGAGAGCACGCTCTCCCTGCAGCAGAAGCTGAAAAAGCGTACCGAGAGCGATGCTATCACAGCAGCGGCAATTGATGGCATCCAAAGCAGCTTCAATCCCTCGGCCAATGCCAAAATCTATGCCTCGCCGCAGGAGTTGCGTAACGTAGTGGCATGGAAGCTGCGACAGGCACAGGAGAAACCGCAACAGCAGCAGCAACTGGTGAATTCACAGCAACAACATGTCAGCCAATATGCTGCGCCCATTGCGCTGCGCCCACAAGTTGCCTCTAGTGTGGCATCACACTATGCAGCGCCACAACTGTCGGCAGCATCAGCGCCCATAGCACAGCAACACACTCCTCCATCACCGCCACCGCCACCAGTAGCAGCAGGTCATTCACAGCCACAACAAACAAATGGTTCAGCAACAGTTGTTGCTGCTGGTGGTAGTGCTGCACCGCCCATACCCGAGCCGGACTATAGCTGCAGTGAATCGGATGGCGAGGATGAGAATTCCATACTTGTCGCACGCAACACCAAGCTCAATGAGAAAATTGCAATATTCGATGTGCCTGAAACGAGTGGTAATAGTCAAGCCAGGTAGACAGCAACATTTTGACTTGTGTATACAGTTTAAAAAATTTGTCTTTTACAGCGGCAGCAGCAGCAACTCCGGCTCCGCTTCCATTTCCCATTCCCTATCTGTTGAGGAAATTCAGCGCATTAGAAGCAATCTAAAGACCTCCAAGAGCTCACCCAATGGTTTTTTCAAAAAGGAAGAGGAACAGAAGCAACCACAAGCACAACAGCAGCAACAACAACCACATCAATTGCTGGTTCAACCTGGTGCTGGCGAGGATGAATGTGACAATAGCAGCAGCGGTGTTAGCAGCGATCAAGAACTGTTAGCAATAGCTGGCAAAGTCACAGACACCATCAAGAAGAAACCAAATGTGACCATTGTGGAGCCCAAGACTTTACCGGATGCGCCAGTAAAGACGCTGAGCAAAACCACCATTAGCATAGGCAATAGCAGTAGCACTAATGTCAATAGCAACACGCATGTGGCACATACTGCTGCTGCATATGAAGCAGCAACCAAATCCAATCTTAACAACAATGTCAGCAGTAATCACGACAACAGCAGCATCAACACCTCCACATTGACTGTCAAGCAATTGGTGCAGCAACAACATGCGCCTGTCATACAGCAGCAACAGCAACAGCTCAGCAACAAGCCTAGCAGTAACAAGGCACCGATTGCAGCAGGAATTACAACAGCAACACTAAATTCGCGGCAATCTGTGCTAAGCCCACAAGTGTTGGGGCGTATACCCAATGTGCACCACCAACAACAGCAGCAACAGATGCAACATCATCAAGCTAATCCAAATATTAAACTAATTGCCACACAGCAGCAAATTCTACAACAACAACAACAGCAGTTAGCACATCAGCAACACTTACACCAAATCTTAAAAGCAAAAGCAGCTGCTGCTGGTGGGACCAGCCCCGCTGCTCTTGTCGCTAAACCACAGCAACAATTGCACAAGGCACATGAGACGGAGCTGGAACAACGCTCCGACCTGGAAGATGATGACGGCGAATTGAGTCCTTCGCCGCCGGCGAAAGCTTTTCAACGTCACAATTCGCTCACTCGTAAACAGGCAGCAGCAATTGCCATGCAGCGCGGAGTAACACGAAGTTCAGTGTCGTTGGTGCAGCTACCGCCGCCGCTAGAGGCCGACATCGATGGTGAGCTCACACAGCAAGAGCAGCAACAACAGCATCTACATCAACAGCAACAACATCAGCAGCAACAGTTGGCCACTCACATTGTGGGCATGTTGCCCAGCGGCCAATTGGTGGCAGTTTCTTCTGCTGCTATTGCTACGGTTGCCGCTGTTGCTGCTGTGCCTCAACAGCAAAAGTCCGGTAACAACAATTTACAGATGTGCACAGAGAATTTAGTCCTGGCACCACCGCCACAATTCTGTGATTGTAACGATGCCAAGCATGCGCCACAATATCATCCACATCAACAACAATTGCAACAGCAGCAGCGTCACCAGCAGCAATTGCAATTACTGCAACAGCAACAGCAGCAACAACAGCAACAGCGGCTGTCTGGTGGCGCTGGAGCAGTTGGCACCTTGGGTCGTGTGCATATAGTTGGGGCCACGCCCAAGGCAAATCATCATAGGTTGCATTAGATCGATAGAAATTATCGATAACATTTGCCAAATTCCTTGAATTTAGACTAAACAGTCATTGCCATTGCACATCGAATAGCTGCAATCATATTTTACCGCCAGCAAATCATTAAATAAGTTATTCAGTGCAACTGGTACTTTAAACCACTTTTTATTTGTTTAAACTAATTATTATTATTAGTTTTAATTATATTTGTTGTGTGATATAAGTTAGCAAAGTTAAAAAATTAATAATTATTTTATATTTCACAAGTCTATTTAATTTTAACTCCGATTTAAAAAAAAAAACATAGATAGGGTTCCATTTATCATGAATTATGGTGAAAAAAATTATCTTTCGGAAAAATTTAGTTTAGTCAGGAAAAATTGTTTAAGTTTAACTTTTCTACATGCATTTTTCCCTCGCAAATTAGTCGCTATTTCCCTGCACACAAACACAAAAACAAACACACACACGCATGTACTGTAAACAATTTTGGTAGCCATGCAGTTGTTGGAGAATTTTTTAGTTTATGTTGTTGTTGTTGAACGAATTTGTTTTTAAATTTCGTTGGGTTTTTTCGCGAAATTTTTACGAACTTTCCCAGTTACAGGCAGCGCGTGCTTGAAGTTTTCATTGTAAATAGCGATTAATTTGCAAGGGCAAAATAAAGTAAAAAATGAAACCGACGATTTTTCCTGACTGAACTAAGTTTTTCCGCAAGATAATTCTTTCCCCATAATTTATCGGAGTTACGCCGCTATAACAGATATTTACCATTATCTTTATTTATATACTATAGCTACTCATTGTTTTTTAGTCAACATTGAAAGCACACTGTGTAATATGCTACAAATATTTGATACTTAAATTATACTTCATTATACTGAGTTTGTTTTCAAGGCAGCGCAAAGTTGTTGCCGATGTTACATACTGGCAGTTGTTGTGAAAATAGAAAAGAAACGTACTAATTTAAAATGAAAGTTAACTTAATAATTAGCAATGTTTTTGCGCACAAGAATTTAGTAAACTTAATGAATGAACTATATTTAGCGCATAATTAATAGTTGCTGCCACAAGTCCATTAAACATTCATTCAAAATGCACAAAATATGAAATATTGAAATAATTAACAAGAATTTATGTGTACGTTTTACATAAATAGCAGCAATAATAAATATATAACAATAATACAAAATTAACTTTACACTACATTAATGTCAAGTAAATAAAGTTGAAATCTAAAACAAATTAAAAATGTTTTTAATATGCACTAAAAAAAAAATAAAAACTAAATAAAGTATAGCGCTTGGCAGTCGCAGAATCGTAAGCGCTTTTGTTAGTTGCAATTTACAGTGTACTTTTACTTGAAACCATGCGGGTTTTTTGTAAAATTGTTTTTTTTTTTTTATACAGCGACATTGAATTTGCTATTAAAAATATAATTTAAAAACTGTATGAAAGAGGTTCTCAAAAATACTACAGCATACCACAGGCAAAAACTACAAAATATTTATATAAATTAAAATATACATAGCAAGAAGTTATGGCACGAATAAAGATAATTATAACTAAGGCTGATTTTAAGGCGTATTAGTGCAGTAATATATAATAGACATGAACTCTACTGGCATTTATAACATGTTTTAAGTGTTGGAACGTAATTAATTCATGTAATAAGCAAATAATTAAACATTTAGTATTGTCAGGCCACACCATTGCACTAGCAACGTAAGTGTTGATAACTTTATTGTAGCCCCTTATACAATACATACATAAATAGTACAATAACATAATTGAATTGGCTAAGCTAGCAATTAATTAGATTTAGTCACACTATTTAGTTTGTGCAATAATTTTATATAGTATTTACCTAATATTTTTTTAATTTGTCACAAGTTTATTTATTAAATACATGTCAAGTGCTCATCCAAATGGTCCTATAACTAATTATATACACAGCAAAAATTATATTAAAAGAAGAAAGTAATACATTTTACGTTTGTCAAATTCATTTAATAAAGAGCGAGCGTTATTATTAACAAACATTTAGGTAGAGACATACAATACAAACATACGTACATATACTATATAAGCATACTTTACGCATTAATAATGTTAAACAATTGAAAGCTCTCGCCCACAATATACATACCTACAAACATACTTATATTACAACCACTTGCATGGACTTACATCAATAAAACGTAATATATGTATACATATATACATTCATATTTAAATTAAATCTTACAATATGCATTATATAAAAACATCAATAAATATAAAGAAAAAAAACTACACAATTTGCGTTTGATTTCAATTCTACTGTATAATAAGCCACAGAAAACACTAGGGTTTTTAGTTCGAGCTGGTTTGCAAAGCTTGTAATATTGCTGCAACGGCTTGACGAAAAATAATAAAAAGATATATATATTAAAATGACTATAAGTAGGCAACAGGAAAATTGGGGTTCGGCTACTTGGCCGGAGAGTAATTATAAGAGATAGAGAGTAATTATAAGAGATAGAGAGTGGAGAAATTGTAGAGCAAGAGAAAGCGCGCGCAAAAAAAAATTAAAGCACTAACCCTCGGATGCCACTGGTGACTTTGCACATTGATCATTCCAAATTTAGCGGTCCACCGCATCAAATGTGTTAACAAATTTACATACATAGAAGTGCAAGTCCACCGAAGAGGCAGATTTTTTTTCGTGCGCCAAATTTGATTGGGTAAGCTAATACAACCAATTAAAAGAAAATGACCATAAACTGATTAAACAAAAAGAAGAAACAAATTAAACATAATATGGTTGGCTAACAAAACTGGTATAAATTTTTATCACCAGATTTGGCGCCAATTAACAGAATTAAAATTGGTGGTCAACTTCCCTGAGCCTGACTATCGGCCAAGAAAATTCTGCGATAGTGCGATCAGCTGAGAAGAAACGCCAGGCGGCGAAACAAACATTCTCTCTGGCATGCGAAGGTGCCGAAAAGAGGTGTAAGAAAGCCGGTGAACAGCTGTGACCGACGGGCTGCGAGAAGAGCTGACCCTGGCCCAAGCAGGCTATAACGCCGGGATTGCGTGATCGGTGTAGTGAAAGTGCGGTAGAATAGTGGCCGAAATTACCAGAATTCCTAACGGAATCATCCGCTAAAAAAATAGAAACTGGATCAGCCAATATAACTGGCAGGAGTCAAGATGGCGGGAACCCGTCAGTGAGAAAAAAATCCGCCATATGCAAAGCAGCTTAATATTTTAGTTTAATTTTTTTTACCTTTTGTGAAGTTATTATTTGCTGGAAAACTCCTTTCCAAGTTTCTAATTGATTTTATCTAGTTTCTTTTTATTTTTGTACGTGTGATTTGCTGAGTGCATAAAGTTGACTGAAAATTCAAGCAGGGCAATGCCCTAAAGTGCTCACCGTGTCTCTGCCTTACACCAAATTCGCGGAGCAAATTTGCAATAATTGTACCTATATAATTAGTGCAGGTTAATTGCAAATTTGCTTTAAGGATTTTAAAAGACAAGAAAGAGGTTATAAAATACCCTGGTGGTCGTGTTGTGCGAAACCAAAAACCCATAAATTCTTTTCAGCATTCTGGATACAAAAGCGCTTTTGGATATGGAATGCATGTAAGTGTTTAACAATAACAATTATTATACATACATACAAACATACCTATGCTGATCAGCTGAACAGAATGCAGCAGATACATTTTTTGTTTTTGTCACCACACTACTGATACGTAAACAACGAAAGAATAAAATTAACGAGCAAAATAAGTGCTAAAACTTTATGAAACAGCCATTTACACCAACAAAAAAGGCAGATAAAAAAAATCTTATTTAAAAGTAGCGAGTTAAAACTCAAACATGAAAAAAAATTAGCATATGTTTTTATTTCTTCATTTATCCAATTATTATAAAGCCTTGTTTAGTTATATTTATACTTTTATTTATTTATATGCTTGCCCCCTTGTGATTTTATTTTATGATATTATTTATTTACTTGTATAGGTTAAAAAGTCTTGTGATAGGATATATTTTATAATTAAATTGATTTTAAATATGAACTTCTAAGTCTTCATGTTGGGATCATGCAAGGGTGAAGGGACCTACATTTAATGCTTCAATAGTCAGGACTAAGGGATCACGATAGAATGAATTCTTAATAACAACAAAAAAAATGGATTCGTGATCAAAGGTAGGGCGGGCATAAAAAAGGTCTGAAAGATCAGCATCAGACCCAAATTACTGACAACAAAATGGCATTCTAGTATTTTTTTTTTCTTTTAATCTAAAAACTTAAACTGTGATATTAAATAGAATGTATATTTTACTTGGTTATTTTCTGTTCGTGCACGTGAATTTTTATTGAATTATTTTTGTAGTGTTAGTGTGTGTTAGCAACGAGCAAAATGTCTTGACCAAGACCTAGTCTATCGACAGAGCACCTTAGCCGGATGCGAACACGTGCCTTGCTCTTACGTTGCATGCTACAAATATAATTTTATTGGCGCCCAACGTGGGGCCTGAATTGGTCTTCCCGACCCGGCTAATACATGAATTTTTTATCACAGTTAAAGTATCTTTTTTCTCTTTAATCTTTCTGTTGCGTTTCCTTCATTTTTATTTGGCATTTGGTAGAGTTTGTTGGCTTCAAAATAGCTAAAAATCCCAAAAAGCCAACGAATGATATAAGCGGGTAGCTATGTGTTTATTTAGAAATCTATGATAGCTATAAATGGCTTCATAGTCAGATAAGCAAAATTAACATAGTGTACCAAATGTGAATGTTTAAGCAGCATATCTATTGGTAGATTTCAAAAGCTACATGGATAATGTCTATGACTTTTGCCCATATGAATCCTTGCAACTTAGATTTTTACTCACTGTTGATTTATGACGTTTTGCTACTTTCAAAATAAGTGCAAGTACTGAACAACAAAATCTTGACCTTTTTTTTTCATAATTATATGTCTATCTATATGGAGTGTTATATGTATATTGACATTGATGTGGTCAGTGTATATATGTATGTATATCTGTATATTTATATGTATATTTATCCTGTGAATTCATTGTCTATTATTTTCCTTGCACGTTGACCTGATTGTCCTTAATGTTTGACTACGACTTTAACGGTTCAAACTGTTTGTCTGCAACACTAAGGATAGTTAGAATCAGGCGCAAATTATTTACTCCTTCTATTCACATAGAAGCCATTTAAGAAAAGAAGCAATTTTGTTTTTACTGAAGCCTTTGCATGATCCTAAATATTTATGAATTTATCTCTCGTTTTTTGTGATTATTTTTTTTTATATTTATACTATTTCTAAAATTTTTTTAAAATTAATTTTGGGGGTGTTGTATTACATAATCAAGAATTATGACCCTAACTCGAAGCACAGAAGATTTAACTGCTGTTGTAAACTTCCATCCACAGTGTCAGATTTGCAAAAATATAATTGAAAATCCAGCCCAAGAATTAACACTCACTTGCAAGCACATTTTTCATAACGTGTGTTTCAGGTTATCGGGGATAAGTAAGCAAGTTTGTCCAGTGTGTAGAGCATCTGTAGACCCGGGAATTTTGCATAAGCTTGGCGTGGACTCCAGAGAAGTTCCTACCTCGGATCCTCAAACAAGCCAGCAAGCAAAAGCTAGTCAACAAACAAAACCAATTCAAGCTAGTCAACAAACACAACCAATCCAAGCTAGCCAACAAGCAAAAACTATTCAAACTAGACAGCAAGCAAGAAAAGCGACTAACGAGGCTGGTAACAATATGGCGACTCCTAGCAGGTCAGTAGCTGCCCCAGGTGTGGACACAACATCGGATAACAGGCATATGCAGACTGCTGTGACGACTGATATGCAACGGATGATTTCTCAGTCAATCGCTGAGGCCATGGCTGTTGTGGCGGTACAACAAACAGAAATGTTGACCAAAGCATGCACCACTCAGACTGAATTGCTAACGAAATCCATCGAAAGGGGTTTCCAGACTCTTAGCATTAGCATACCTAGCAGCACTAGCCAAAACGCATCAAGTCAGCTCTTACAAAGTATAAATGATCCACTAGTAAACCTGACTTCAAGCAATAGGGTAACTCCAAACCATCATAGTGCAGGCTCTATTAATGGCAGCATAGCGGACATAAGACCAGACAGGATCTGCCAAATCATTAATAACTGGAAGCTTAAATTTAGTGGGAAATCTATGCTGTCGATAGACGACTTTATCTACAGAGTGGAGGCACTAACAATGCAAACATTAGATGGCAATGTAGACCTGTTGGCGCGCTATGCAAGCAATCTATTTGAAGGTAGTGCAGCAGAGTGGTTTTGGCGCTATCACAAAAGTGTAGTGACAATAGAGTGGGCTGATTTGAGGCAGGCGCTAAAAAGGCAATTTAAAGACACTAGGTCTGACCACGACATTCTGTTGTCTATGTATCAGCGAAAACAAAGAGGCGGTGAAAACTTGATGAGTTTCATCAGATATTGGCTGCAATGGCTGATCAGTTAACGGTTCCATTAGCTGAAATACCTTTGTTAAATATAATAAAGTCCAATTTGTTAACTGATATTCAGCACGAAATTTTACATGTCAAAGTAAACAGTATCGCTGAACTACGACAAGTAGTACGCACTCGGGAGAACTTCTTGAGCAAACTCGCTCGCCCTCCTCTGCCAACTCCTCGAGCTGCACCGAGGCGACAAATAAATGAGATTGACACTCAGCCCGACGAGGAACCAGAAGATATCTCTGTTGTGAACCCGGAGCTAGAGGCATTAACCTTAACATGTTGGAATTGCGGAAAAGTTGGTCACAGATATCAGGACTGCTTAGCAGATCGTAGAGTATTTTGCTATGGGTGTGGTAAGCCAGAGACGTATAAGCCATCCTGTAATAGATGCAACGCCACAAAAAACTCCACAACGCGTGTGCCGTACCTAGGTACACGCCAGCAAACAGTTCCCAAGGAATCCAAAATGTAATTAACAATCTAGCAGATACAAATCAACCAGAATTAGACAAAAAGAATTCCCCAGCAATACCTTCTACCTACCAGACATCAAAAATAAGGCCTTCAACACTGCGATGCAAAAAGTACCACCAAGAGAGAAAATCAGAAAGACAGTTGCTCCTGTCTACAATAATTTGTCATGCTGATGATATACGCCCTTATGCTGAAGTAACTCTGCTTAACAGAACACTTAGTGGACTTATGGATACAGGTGCCTCCATAAGTTGCATAGGAGGAGAATTCGCAACAAGCATTATTAATGGCGAAATACCTTATAAGGATTTTAAATCAGTTGTTTGTACAGCAGACGGCAAATCGCAAAATATTGTGGGAAAATTGCAAACTAGCGTAGAGTTTCAAGAGCGGATAAATACTCTCACTTTTTATATTGTACCCTCGCTTATTCAAAATGTGTATCTAGGCATAGATTTTTGGCACAGATTTCAACTGCTGCCACCTCATATAACTCCCAAAAAGTTTTCCATATCGGCTCTAAGCGAAACATTGGCGAAGACTCTGTCCGAGGAACAGCAAAAACACCTGGTAGCTGCCATAAAACGGTTTCCATCTTATGCTGAAAAAGGTTTGGGCAAGACTACATTACTTTCACACACAATTGACACTGGTGAGGCAGTTCCCATTAAACAACGGCATTACCCAATTTCTCCAGCTATGGAAAAATTAATGTATGAGGACTAGATCGAATGATCGCTCTAGGAGTTATCGAGGAACCGTGCAGTGCCTGGTCGTCACCAATGATAATGGTTCGCAAGCCTGGAAAAGTTAGGTTGTGCTTGGATAGCAGAAAACTAAATGCAGTAACTGCAAAAGATGCTTATCCAATGCCGCTAATTGATGGAATTTTGAGCAG